>JASDQU010105921.1:24702-35022 GCA_032191745.1 Picea mariana | reverse complement strand
CTGAATAGATAATGAGCATTAAGAGAACAAGAAAAGTCAAAACATTTATGAAACAAAAATCGAATTCAGACAACACAAAATCAAGTGGTACCCAAAAAGTGAAAATTTGAGATAGGATTTTTAGGGTGTGTTGAGTGCTCAACAAATGGAGACTTACTTGGTGAAAGAAGAAACTTTGTTCCTTCCTTGGGCTCAACTGATGCGAAAGATGATTAGGGACCTAACTGGTTTTCATTAGAGCCTCTTTTACCCTTGCATTTTGAATTTCTGCGGTTGATGCATCTGGGCCTACCTGTAGGGTTTTTGACCTTTGTTCCACCTTCTTTTCCCGTAACCTTTACTCATGCCCCCTTTTGAAAATATTCCAGTAAATCATTCACTGGAAGTAGGAATTTTAGTTACCCTTATTCATTGTCTACGGTGTTGCTCCACAGCCAGTGAGCGTCCATAGCCCCAACAGAGTCAAATCGACATCACATACATTGCTCCACTGCTAGCGAGCGTAAATAGCCTCGATGGAGATATCTACATATCCTCTTCCATTGTGCACTCATTTGATATAATTGACTTTTATTTCAGTAGAATGCCCTGAGCGAGCGGGAGAGGAGGATGTCTGTTATTTGCAAGATGAGATGGTTAAGGTGACACTTACTAGCTTTGTCTTTGAGGTGAATGTAGTCCCTTCCAAATTACCATATTTACCTTAAGGTTTTTACCAGACCACTAAGCAAACACTTCCGCATTTCTCCAAAGTTGTTCATCTGCAGAAGTTAGATAAAGAATTTCTTGAAACAACCGTAGGCTCCTCAACGTTCCTGGTGTTTGTATGTGAGTGATGAGTTAGGAAAAGAGTTTGCTATGTCGCATGATTTGAGGTCAACCATTATCTTGCTAAACACAATATTTCAAAATCTCAGAAGCACAATCGCAAAAGATAAAACAAAAAGAATGTGTAAATGCAAAAGATAAAACAATGTATATATATATATATATATATATATAATGAAAGGATTGTTTGAGGGCTTGGAAATTCAATGGGAGAGCATTAGGTTCCCCCCTTAGATTATGTTGTCAATATGTGTCCGACCCTATCTTTTCGACCACTTCCAAAGGGCCGAGCCATAGATTCTGAAACTTAGAGAGTTTGCCTTTAGGCTCATTTGCTCTATCGCACTTTAGGACTAGGTCTCCTACTTCAAAATTCTTCTCCTTAGCCTTATGCTTATCAAACCACCTTTTAATTATCTGTTGATGGGTTGTGCTCATGAACAATACCAGGGCCTCATTGTTATTATCGTCTTTCTGAGTCAACACCGCGGCTAACGATTGGTCGGAGGTGAAAGTATAGAGGAAGAAATCTTTGTTGAAATCGAGACTTCAAAACACTTGGGCTTGAGATATTTCCATCTTAATATTGCTGAAGGCCTTATTTCGTTCATCATCCCACTGAAATTCGACATCTTTACGAATAATTTTTTGCAAGGGTTTGATAATTTCCATGAAATCAGGGGTGAATTTACTTACAAATTTGATTTTCCCGAATAACGATTGCATAGCTTTTTTGTTGTGAGGTAACGAAAGTTGAGCTATAGCCTTAATTCTTTCTGGGTCTATGCAGATGGCTGCTTGAGATATAATGTGTCCTAACAACTTGCCTTCCTCGACCCCGAAGATAGTTTTCTTATGGTTTAAGGATATGCCATATTTCCTACACCTTTCAAAAATCTAGGTTAAATGTTGGATATGATCTTCTCTGTTCTTTGAATACACAGTCATGTCATCCACGTAGACTAATACACACTTGTTGATTCGTCCCCGAAATTTCATGTTCGTATCTCTTTGGAAGGTTTCCCCTGCATTTATTAACCCAAAAGGCATGCGTTTGTAAGCGAAGGTTCCCCACTTGGTTTAGAAGGTAGTTTTCAAGTAGTATTCTTCTGAAACTAGAACCTGGTTGTAACTTGAGAAACCATCTAGTAAGGAGAAAATTTCAGAACCAAACATGGTCTGTAGGAGTTTCTCCATTGGTGGGACTGGGTAGTTGTATTTTTCGGAAGCTCTGTTGAGATTTATGAAATCTACGCACAAGCGAATCTCCCTATATTTTTTCCTTACAGGAACCAAATTTGCTAGCCATGCAGAATGTCTAACCTGGAAGATAATTTTGGCATCTAACAATTTCTTTAACTCCTAACAGGTTCCAGAGAAGGGTGATATTTCCTGAGCTTCTGTTGGAATGGTTTTACTTCGGGCTTTAAAGGGATAGTGTGTTGAATGATACGAGTATCATAAGTTTTCATATCTTGGTAGGACCATGCAAATACATCTTGATATTGTTTGAATAGTTTGAGGTAGGCCTTCCTTTCCTATTTATATATCGACTTTTTGAGGTTTACATTTTTTGGGTTTTTTGGGGTTCCGAGATTTATAGTTTCATGCATGGGACATGAACTACCGGTCTTCGCATTTTTTGACCCCTTAAATCTTTATTTTAGGTCAAAAAGGTTTTCTAACTTAGCTATTTCCTTCGGTATCATGTGAGAATTCGATAAAATTTGGTGGATTTGTATGGGGGTTAGTTTCCATTGATTGTTCCTGGAATACTTCATCGTCAATGGCCAAGTCTTTAAAATTGTCCTGATTGGTCAGAAAGTTTATAATCTGTTCGCCTCCTTCAAAAACCTTCAAATTAGAAATATTATTGGGCACCGAGGGTTTATATATAAGTTCTACAGTGAGCCAAGAAGATTCATAATCCTCTAGAGGTGATAGCCTCAAAGCAGTGGTGGCCAAAGAATCAACAAGAATGTTCTTCACTCTGGGGATTGCTGTAATGTTGAAAGCTTCAAAATGTTCTATTATCCTGTGCACTTCCTGTTGGTAATTCTTCAGGTGTGGAAAATTTCAATGTATAGTATTCCTTATCTGTCTGACAATGATTTTAGAGTCTCCTAAATCCTTTAATTCTTGGACATTTAGGTCTATGGCTTTCTTTAACCCTTGTGCTAGAGCTTCATATTCGACAGTGTTATTTGTGCATTTGAATTCTAGTCTACAAGACAGTAAATGTCATTTTCCCTTCAGATTAATAAGGATACACCCTGCTCCTGTCCCTTCTTGTGATTTATATCCATCAAAATATAGGGTCCAAACTTGTGGGAACATCGTATCAACTTCCTCTTTCCTGTTACTTTCCACTTTTCCTCCTATTAGTTATGTGATTTTTAACGCAGGTTCTTAGCAGGAGAGGGCTTCCTTTGCCGTCGTCGGTAATTCCTCTCGAAAAATCATTTCGGAGTTTTGAGTAAGAGAGACATTAGATGAGAGAGAGGAGAAGTTCCCGAAGTAGGAATCACAGGAATAATTACCAAGCACGGGGAAGTTTTCCGATGAGGGTTCATTTAGAGTTTCTAAGTCAGTGACAATATGTTTTAAATATCTTTCCCTATAAATTCTGATCATATTTTTGTGTCCCTTTAAGGGTAGCCAAAGGTGTGCCCAGTCTATGCTAAAGTATCCATTTAACTTTTCGGACCAATGTCGACTTAATAACAATTCATAAGATTCTGGGATATCTACTACAATAATGTCGATTATTTGCACAAATTTAGGGTGAGTCGCTATTCTGATCATCACATCTTTTAGTTCTCCCATAACCTTCACCTAGGTTCTGTCTAGTTGTATCACATGTTTATCGCTTTTGAGAGGAATGGCATTTAATTTTTTGCAAACGGACAAGGGAATAACAATAGAAGATGCTCCTGAATCGAACAAGTAGTTATGGAGGTTTCTGTTGAAGATTTCAAATGTTAAAAGGAACGATGGAACAAAAGTTTTTCCCTTCTTATCTTCAGAACAAGCGTTCATAGTTGGTTTATTCATTGGGTCTGTGGGAGTTAGACTGCCCTCTTGTTCAGTGTTTGTTGTAGGATTTTTTACTGACTTCATAGCTTGTAACAAAAAGTCCTTTTGCAGAGGGATTCTACATATATCCATAACTAATATATTAGCCTTCAAGTTCTTCAAATCTTCTACTATGTTGTAATCCAACTTAAGTGATTCTCATGTATGAATGTTTATAGGGTTTCTTTGGGGGGAAAAAGGTGCTTTAGGATGATCGAGATATATTCTCCCTCCTGAAACTTGGGTCGTAGTATTGTCTTTTGAGACAGATTGACCCCTAATTCGTGTTTTCATAGCCAAGACTTCTGCAGGTGGTTCTTGAACCTCAAACAGGTCATCAAAAGGCATAGCTAGGTCGGGATCCCATATTAACAATGATGTTTCTTTTGGTGGAGCAATTTCTTCTTGATCGACAATATTAATATTGGAGCTGCTTGATTGTTTGGCCAGGGAGACTTCATCTAGAAACTGGTTGGCCATCAAATTCATGGTGTGCACCCATTGAGGGCAGTCTCTTTTGGAGTGATTCTCTTGGTAATAAGTACAAAAAGAGTCGGATGCTACATTTCCCAGATCGATGTTCAGGTTGGCTGGGGGAGGTTCAATCACTTTGAACAAGGGATTCCTTTTCAAGAAAGGCTTATATGGCCTTTGGACTTGGTTTTCCTCCCCTGCATTTCTCTTCATGTCTATGATTTCATTTGACAACTTCTTGACCATGCATTGTAGATCGTCTATGTCTCCACTTCCCTTTTCAAGAGCTTGATTTGTTTGTTTCCCCAGGGGTCTAGTAAGAAATATCCCTCTCCTGGGAGGAGGTTGAACTTCTTTCTTGACTAATGAGACCTGGCTTCTTTACATCCCTTCATTTGTAATTCTATCGTTTTGGCTTCTTCAAAATTCTTAGCTAGGGTTGGTTTGGCGACCCTTTTCACAAACATGGAAATGGAAGCTGGGAGAGAATTAGCGTATACTTATATTTACAACTTCTGAGTAGGTTTAGCCTCAGGATGGAATTTGTTTAATATGATGGTAAATATTTGATTAAAGTCTTTAACCCTTTCCTTCGAATTCATGGTGGTGGTGAAACTCAACCATTAAATCTCTCATAGTAGTTTCTTCTGCAAATTTGTCTAGAAAGTCCTTTTGAAACTTCGTCCAACTGGTTATGGATCCTACAGTTAAGTTAAAATACCACGTGGAGGATGAATTCTTGAAGATGTAGTGGAATAGATGACAAACCATGTCTTCATGTTGGACATTCATAAGTCTGATAGCTAGTATGAATTTCCTGATATGGTCTTCGGGCAGTCCTGAGGTTTCAGGGTCAAGTTTAGGAAGTAAGTTTTCTGGGTGTCGGGGATGTACTCATCCAGGGATGGCCAGAGCATCTATGGCCAACCAAGGTTGATTATTTTGAGGCAGGTTTCCCCTTTATTCATCATGGTCATGGTTATCTTCCATGTATTCAGATCCTGAGTTAAAACCTTGTTCTTCCGAGAACTCATCAGGCTCAGAGAAGTTACCGATCGGTGTTTCGGGGATTAGATTAAGAGGATGTTCGATTTCGATGAGGGAGAAATCTGTTAGGTCTTATACTGTGTGCAAAAAAACCTGGTCAAGGGTATCGACCACTGGTTTGCTTACTTTTTGTCTTCGAGGAAGTAACGGGGCTAAGGGTAGCGCACCGATCTGTCGGGCGTATGCTCTTGTGATTCTTCTGAATTGATTCAATTCCTCGTGAGGAAGAGCGTAAGGTATATCAGGGAACATGAATTCTTCCTTAGGTTGGGGTGAATGATTCGTTTTGGGAGTACTCAATGTGTGTGGGATGTCTTGGTAATGACTAGCCATGCATGTGGGCTATTTGAATCTACAAGCTATCTAGAATATTATGCAAAACATATATTCAACCATTCATTATTCATGCCCTCCTTATAGTGCCAATTCTGTTGAGGGGTCCTAAACCCCCTTTAACTCAACAGTAGGAACCAAACCCACTTTTGAGGCCCAATTAGACTCTGCAACATTTAATAGTGGAATGGTTCTCCAGATCTCACGATTCAACCAAAATAATTGACGGGCTTTACGTTTTTCTTGTGAAGGCTCTCTCCTTCAGCTCATATGTTCTCTTTTTTGTATTTTTCCTTAGGTGGGACTGATATAAGATGAAGTTGGTATAAACCAACTAAGTGATAAAGTGGGAACAAACTTAACTACTGGAGAGGAGGCTGAGCTTGGGATAACCCTTACTCTAGCATGCAGACAATGATTGTATTCCACAGGCCTAGTACTAATACGTTAACCGTGCGAGTATTCAATTACTAAATCATATACAATATATCAGAAGAAAAAACATGCATGCGATAAACAATAGAAAGTAAAATAATTCACTCAACTTTAATCATCAATCACATAATAACACAACGACTAATCTTCATCATTAAAGAAAATAACAGTAAAACATTGCATCAGATAACTTATCAACAGATTTAACAACTCTTACTCGTTACAACATTCATTCATGAGACAAAATAAGAAATAGTTGTTCTCCACATCCAATCATGCACGCATTTGATGAAAATACAACTTGTCTCTGGTCCTAAAAGGACTTCTCAATTAAAGGAAGCTTTGAAATAGTTCTTAACAAAACCAAAAAGGAGGGTCATAGCAGAAACCATCGACCTCTAACTAACTGGTCGATGCCCTTATTTATAACATAAAATTAACTAAAAATAACAACTAAAGTGTAGCTAAGTAAAACAAAATTTTCCACATGGCGTTCTCTTCTATCAACTCTTCTAAGAGTCATCTCAAGATATCACTTAAGAGGGTGACTTTTCTCATACTCCGACCACTTGATGAACAGATCCTCATAGGTGTTGGCATATGGGAATCTATGCTGTTCCATTGGGGCCGAGTGAATCTCTCTTATCTCTACCGCATGTGCCCAATACTTGACTATACTAGCACTTAACTTTTGCAGCATAGCCCGAGATTTTATCAGGAGTTCCATAAACTGTCGCACCTGAATTGGCACCATGTCTGCCACCTTTTCTATTTCTTCGACCCATGATGAGTCTTTCTCGGTGTGCATCTTGACTATGTCGCGCAAGTCAACAAAGTCGTCGGTTGTGCCAAATTTGGGGAGTCCAATGTCTTTCATCACCCGATTAATCTTGATCCAGTTCTTCTCGCACTTGGCCCATTTCTCTTGGATTTCTCAGTGAGGTTCCTGAGCCATTTTTTCCCAATACTCGGCCGATTTATTTATGCGATCAAGGATTCTTTATTTTAACACCCAAATGTCGTGTTCTTCGTTATCTCTGCCTTGTTGGACTGCACCGATGTAGTCGAATCTCTCCATGGATTGTTTCTCTTTCTCATACCACCGCTCCATATCTTTGCACCTCACAAGTGGCATGGGGGTGTCTTCCTAGAACTCGACTATCCTTGCAATGAATAAGTGCTGCTCATTTGAAAATCTATTGTAGGCCTCCTGAAATTCGCTCCTTAGGAACACCGCGGCCTGTGTGGTGTCCTGATGGTATTTCGCTAAGTGGCACAAATGTTCCAATTCCTTCAGGGCAACGACCAAATCCTCTTCATATATTTTGGCTCTGTCTAGGGTGGCATCCGTGATCGCCATCCTTGCACCAATGAGTTTAGACATCTTAGAGTGCTCTGTGTTAATCAGATGTTCCTCCATAGTGATGAGGATGGAGTGATCTAAAGTAATCCTCCTCTTCTTTTTGGTTCTCTGGATGATAGCCTTCCTTTTCTGGTCATAAACTATGGCATGTATGTCGGCTAATTCATCTACGGGCTCAAGGATTTGATGATCTCCCCAGGTGAGTGTATTCCCTAGACTCCCGATGGTATATACTTGTTCAAGAATGGGTTTCTGAACTTCCTCCCTGTGTTCTGAAGGCCCGACTTCTGTTTGTCGCTCATCGAGGAGTTGAGTACCGATTGAAATTGAGGCATCGTGGGTAGGCTCAGTACTTACTTGATCCTTGGCCATTGGGATGTCGATTTCCTACTGTAGAGCCTCTTCCTTTTGTTCACCCGATCCTGGCTTTTCCTTCAGGCTATCCTCTTGAGTCTTTGGTGCATTGGGAAGCTGAGTGTCTAAGACACTTTCAATTTCTTGTTCGCTTTGTGCAAGCCCCTAAGTTTGAGTGTCAGGAAATGGGGAATATATATTCTCCAGATCCTTTTCCTCTTCGATATGTATAGGGGTCACAAGGGATACCTCCGGGCTCTCATCATCATCATAGATTTTAATCAGTTCACTTAGGGGGTTTTGCGTGCTTTCTCTCCTTGATGTTTCGACTATCTCTAGCTGGGTCGAAAAACCTGTTGACGATCCAACCGGTGTTGTTGTGAACTAAAGGTCGTCTAACCCAGTAATTTCATCAATGTCTATGAATTCAGGGCCGTTTAGGCCCGCCGGGATTCTGTGTGGGTTATTGGCAGGGGACCATGTCGTTTCTGAGAGGTCTGGGTCATCTTGCGTGATTTCTCTCCCTGATGTTCCGACTGTCTCTAGATGGGTCAAAACACCTGTTGACGATTCGACCAGTGTTGTTGTGAACTCAAGGTCATCTAACCCATTAATTTCATCAATGTCTATGAATTTAGGGTCGTTTAGGCTCACCAGGATTCTGTGTGGGTTATTGGCAGGGGATCCTGTCATTTCTGAGAGGTTTGGGTCATCTTGCAACTGATCAATCACTCGCTGCACTTGTTCTAACATGAGAAATCCCCTTTCCTGCATGTCTTGTGGCATAGGGAAACCTCTTTCTTGAATTAGGGCTGCTTGAGGGGCTTCTGCTGCTTCGACTACTATCATTTCTTCTCTGTCCCCGAGGGCCCCTTGAGTCGATTATTCTAGGATCACCGTCTATTCATCCAGGCTCATGGATTTGAACCTGGTCATCTTAGGGTCGACCATCCTTGCCACCACTTCGTCCCAGCCTTGGGAATTTTTGGTGAAGACCTCATCTTCGAATTTATCATGGGCGTAAGGCCAACAGGAAGACACTTGTGAGGCGTGCTTCAATACTAGACCCTTTGGGTCATGTTTGCAGAAATGACTGGTTCGGAATCAAAAATACAATTGGCTCAGTCCTTCTTGGTTGGCATGAGTAGTGTCCTTCACCATGTAGAAGCCTACATGGAAACCATAAGGTATGAACGCCCTTTTCTTATGTTTGACCAAAGTGGCGTTGTAGCCTTGTAGGATGGTCTAGTAGCATATATCCCCTACTACAAGCCGATTGAGGACATGCACATGTAAAATATGTGGTGCTCTGGTGGCCCCGAAAACCCTGATGTAGGTATCACGCTCATCCAGATACTAGTGGCCAACGTTTGCTATCATCTGTTTGGCCGCAATCGACAGTCTCATACACTCTTTCTTCAAAAGAATAAAATAAATGCACGTGATGAATTCATTGCAGATAAGGGAGTAGGATTTTTTGTAACCGTTCTCCCATAAAACACTAAAATATAGATGGACCAGGAGCTCTGTGACGTGCCATATTAGGTTCACGATGGCGAAGATGTGTCTAGCACACATAACATCCAGTAAATATGAAGCCATGTAGAAGGGTGGAGTCTCTCCTTCTTTTGGTGTTTGGGCCTGTTGTATGCATATGCTCAACTTCTTTGGAATGATGGCTCCCCAGTTGAAACCGCTCTCGAAGATGGCCATTGTGTAATCTAGAGGCATCCATGCTTCCAAAAATCTAGAGCAGTCCTTTTCCCCATACAATCAAAAGATTAGATCCATTAGGTAGATGTATGTCTCCCTTAAGTTGGTCATCTAGTACTAGTCGGAGCTTTGATTGGTGTACTTTTATCCTCTCTCCACCATGAGGCCATCAACTAGCTAGTGTTGTGGCCCTCATAGAATTTTACAATGAAATCTATGTTCAGCCGCTCCTCGGGGTCTTAGAGTTTGTAGTATTTCTGGACCTCCACTAGAAGGAACACTCCGACACACTGGCCATGGTCATCATTAATCAAACATTTTTGTGTGTCTGTGTGGTTAATGAGCCACTTCAAGAGTTCTATGTAGGGGAACACTGGAGTCCTGCTTGCTACCATATGCAGGCACGATCTTTAGATATTAGGAAAAACTTTATCGTCGAGCGCTCTCATATCTGGGTCACTATGTGGGACATATTCCGAGAATTCTTCTGGGCTAATCTTCTTGAAGAGCTCCCCCAAATGTGGGAGTACCGCCTTGGTCCCAATGCTTACCTATGTATCTCCAAATGTTGGAGGTTGAGTAAAGACCTTCTTTGTAGATGTTTTAATGATTGGTTTCAGTCTTGGAGCAAATTCCAATTGTTTTGTGGCCCCCGGAGAAGAGCCTTCTCCTACCTCTGGTTCTTTCAGCTTGAGTTC
>JASDQU010105921.1:0-10366 GCA_032191745.1 Picea mariana | reverse complement strand
TTTACCACTTTTAACCAAAATGCATAAACTTCAACTTAACATAAGCAATATGTGATCAATGTATCATCAATACATCATGATCATATAAACATAAGCAACATCACATCACATCAACTGCACAATACACCTAAATTTATGTGGAAACCTAAATGGGAGGAAACCACATAATGATTTTCTTATATATCAAAGAATACATTTAATGGAAGCACCGACTTCCCAATTCTCCAGCTGCAACTGGAAGGAGGATACAACACCCTATTTATAGGCTCCAACTTGAAGAAAGATACAACTCCCTGAATTCCATGGCTACAACCCCCTAATTCTTAGACTCCAAATCCTTGTGTTCTCCGACACCAACCTGAAGGAGGCTATGAACCCCTTTCCTTGCCCCATCCTACGGCCCTGGAATATAAGTGTAGACCAAACTGTCAATACTTCCACTGTCACTGTTACTTCCACTGTCACTGTCACTACCTCTATCACTGTCACTGCCACTATCACATCAACTTGTAACTTGTCAACATGTCACAGTATCCAACCTGTCAATGTGTCCAACCAGATCCTCTCATATAGATCATATACCAAGGACACCTCTCAACTAGATGTCCAACATCACCAACACATGCCTCTACCAAGGATGTACAAATATCACCAACATACCATCACAAGATATGTGTCTCAACCATGTACCAAAGCATGTACCAAACCATCAACCATAACCTGTACCACAACAAGTGCATCAACTATGCATCAACACCTGTACCATGTACCTCAAATATCAACCATGTACATCAACACCATACTATGTATCATACCATGTACCAAAAATGTATCTCAACAATATACCATATCATTCAATCATGCTATACACCATATACCATAAGATATATCAAGCAAGTACCATCAATGGTGTTCCTCAACCAAGTACCAATATCACCAAGACATTCACCTCATACATATAACAATGCCTCAACAAGATACCAAAGGCATGACCATTAACACACAACCAAGATGTACCTCAAATCACATGCCTTAAGCATGTGTCAACATCCATAAACTATGTACCAAGAGATACCATCAAACATGTGCCATATAACTCATATACCATAAAAAAAACCATATGCCAGGTATCCAAGATGTGACTCTAACAATGTATCATACCATCACGAAGGTGTACCATACACAATCACTATCATGACATTCCTCAAGCATGTACCATAACAACATAAGCATAAGCCTCAATACTTAACACATAATCATACCTATGATCATGTAGACACCTTGCTGTATTAGATAAAAAATGAGTAAACCAACCTAGGCATCAACAATGTGGTACAAGCATAACTTATAAACCTTTCACAATCCCTTTCATAGATCCTCAAATTTATCCTCTACTGTCCACGGATATCCACACTTTCCTCCACTACAACCTGTGTACATCCACTCCCTTCTAACATGTAACCCGTAGATTTATTTGATTATCTATTCGTCCATGTTTTCCTTCACTGAACCTTGCATATGTCTGTGATTCTCTAAGTCTGCAACTGAAAAATGTCTATGATATTCCTTCACTGCAACTTGTGGATGCCCATGCTCTTCCTTCACTACAACTCATAGATAATCTCATGAAAACCCTAGAATAGTAAGCTCAACATCGTCCCTTCGACTCCTGCACTTTCTCTCTTCACTATACTTCACTGCCTCAGAATCACTACTTCATATCTATCAATAGTACCTTCCCATAACACTTTAAAACATAGATATTCAATGCTCTCAATAGGTGTAAATAAGAGTCTCTTGAAGTCTTATTTATACTTTCCAAGTGACTTCCTTTAGGGGTTAGCTTGTAATTGTTTTACCCCTTTTCCTTATTTTAGGACTAACTCACACTCTCTTTTTGCAACCACTTTACCCTTAATTAAATTCTTTTTGCAACTTATTTACCTTTATTAAATGACCTGTAACTTCTTTTTGACGTTCTAGGGGCTTCTAGATCATTCTTCAGGGTCCTCCAACTTCACAAGGCAATAACTCGTCAACCATGAGGAACCACGTGGTGTACCACATATCACCAAAAAAAATGACAAGTATTATCCATCTATGAATGTATTATCTGCATTTACACTGTTATTCATGTCCTTATTCCTCGAACAACTTCAGGTTCCATAACCACACCTCTCGGGCTTCATGTAGACTTCATCAAATACACCCAACACATTTGTTGACATCAACCACTCTTGTTGACATCAATGAAAACTAACTCACCATCAATATCGACCACAAATATGGGGTATCTCAAATGCTCCAGGGGTTGACATCAATGATAACCAATTGTCCAACACTTTACTTTGTTTTCTTCTAGAATGGATTGTCTATGTAGCTCAATATTCAGGAAGGGGGAGCTTGGAAATAATTGGATTTCATGCTCCATTTCCTTCTTAGGTGGTATCCATTTAGGCTCTTGGAACACTCCTTTGTATTCTTAAATCAATTCCTCTAACTGACGTTCATGATTTTAAGTACACCCTTCCAGGGATGTCTTTACTTTTAACGACTCTTCACTAGACTTATTTTCTCTTAGAAAAAGTAAAATATATTTCTTCCTAGAACTAATCAATTTCTTATATTGAATGGCACTTACCAATGAAATTTTTGATTTTCCTTTGTGCGTATTGATTATGAATGATTTCCTATCCTTGATGAGGTGGTATTGATTGGATCTCCGCACGAAGATAACATCACTCATATACATGTAGGGGCTTCCAAACACTACTCCGCATACATCCAGTGGTACTACATTGAATTCTACTTCATCTATAAAATCAACACTTACAACAAATATAATCTTGCACTTCTTTGTTACATTGATATCTGCATCCTTGTTTACCTAACCCAATGGATAGGGGCTAGGATGATTGTGAACCTCCAATCTAAACATGTTGACCAGATCCACTGCTATGAGATTAAGATGTGAACTCGAGTTGAACATAACATCTATCTTGGTCTTGTTGACCTGAATATTGATGTGGAAGGGACTGGTCATCTCATTCTCTTCCTAGTGATGAAGGATAATCAGATTCACCTCCTTCTGCATAGATGTGCATACAATATTTTCATCCACATATGATCTACTTTCAACTGGATTACTCAAACATGTGGATAGAAGGTTCTTTTTGTTTCCATCCTTGTTGCAGTTCTTCAGGTTCAGCTCTAGATGTAGTTTCCAACACTTTTTCTTAGTGTGGTCATCAATGTTGCAATGATTGCTGAGATCTTTGCAGTAATTTGTAGTGGCTAATGTCTTCTTATATTTTTCCTTTCCACTTCTTCTTCTCTCCTTTGAAGCTTCCCGATGCTCTTTTTCTTCAAACCACTTGGATTCCCCTTTTTTTGGCCTATGTTTTCTAGGTATTGTTCCTGTACACACACCTCATACAATGTCATCATCTTGAAGAGCATCAATTAATTTCGTAGATGACTATGTAAACCCACTAGATATTTGAGGAGTACATTTGGGTTTTTTGGAGATATACCCAGCATGATGGCCATCTTTATGAACTCGGTGGTGTACTCCTGTACACTCAGCTCCTGCCTCTACCCGAAGTAGTGCCACCGGATCCATTGGTTCTCTACACACCCGATAGGGTAGAATTGGCACTTGATGAGGGTTTTGAATTCCTCCCACCTATTTACTAGTGGATCACCTCTAGCCTAAGTGTTTCTATATGGTTTTCCCACCATGTTACGGCATGGTCCTCTAACTTCAATGTAGCAAATGAAATGTTATGCTCTTCATCTATATGGAAAACACTAAAATAAACTTCTAGTTATTGCAACCAATGATTCAGTTTTAATGCATCAACCTCACCTTGGTATGGATTTATGTCCACTTTTTCTTCCATCTTGAATAGGGACTATGAATGGTTAATGACACTAGAACTCGAATTCTCTTTCTCAAGTTCTTTTCACAACTCTTTTCCTGGGTCTTCCTGATATCCCTATTTCCCCTCCGATCTGATATCATATTTAGAGCCTCCATCATATCCGAAATGTCTGAGCTTGCTTGCTAGAGACCCCATGAGTAGGTTCATATTGCGACTGATGTTGGAGACTTGCACTTCCAACCTCTCAAATATATCTTCTGTTGGATCTTGAGGGTTATCATGAACATATTCAGCCACCATGGATAGGGTTTCTGTGAATTCTATTTAAGACGATTTATGGATTCTGCAACCTCCCACAAATACCCAAAATAAAACTTTTTCTGATACTAATATGGTTTGTAAACCGCCTTGGATATTCTACTGGAACAGTTCATCACAACATATGTCATAATTCAAACTGAAATCTACACTATGAAGGTTAAATTACTTTAGATCCCAGAATATTTAGTTAGTGATTTTCTGCTTATGCATGAAATAGATACAATGCAAAAGATATAGAGCAATAAAATACAACCACACACCATCCACAAAATAACACAAATATTTTCTCTAGGAAACATTTATGGGAGAAAACCACTCCCTGTGAGGAGTCATATGAAAGGATGCACTTGATTCGACCAACCATGCCTCATGATATACATGTGTGATTGAAGAAGCCAAGTGCAAATTCCCTCCTTCATCTACAAAGATTTTTACTTTTGTAAAAGGGGCATCATCAGATCCCTTCCCTCTCTCAAGACTTTTGGGTATACATTGTTTCTTGTAATTCCCTTCTTTTCCACATCTCCAACATACCTTTACGAATTTTCCTAGAGATTTAGATCTTCCTCAAGATTTAGATCTCCCACTTGAGGAATTATTTTTTTCCTAGGAGTGTCCTCTTACAAATAAGGCACTTGTGCTATGTCTTTTCATGTTTTTCCGTCTCATCTCCTTCGAAAACAAGGATGAGACCACATCATCCAAACTTAAAGTAGTTTCATTACTGCCTATGACCACAACTATACTATCCCAAGAGTTTGATAAAGAACACAATAAAATGATACACTTATCTTCATTAGAAATATCAATACCAACAAACAATCAATGACTTACCAAAATATTGAAGGCGTTTAAATGCTCTATTATCGAGTCTCCATCTTTCATACTCATGTTGTACAACTTCTTACACATGAAAAGTTTGTTTACTGGGAACTTAGACTGATTCAAATCCCCTAAATTATTCCATAATGCCTTGGCTATAGCTTCCCCTCACACATTCAATAATACTAAATCTGAGAGACATAACCATATTGTGCTCTTTTCCTTCCGATCCAACTTTTTCCAGTCTTCTGTTGAAATTCCCATAGGTGTAGTACTTGGATATACAATGACCCATTAATATTTGTCTACAAAAATATCTTCCATCTTGAGCTTCCACAACTCAAAAAATTTTTCGATTAAATTTTTCAATCTCTATTTTTGAATTGGTTGCCATTTCTTTTCACCACAAGAATTGATACCACAGAGTTCCCACTATAACATGTTTTTATCATAGAACTGAGCCAAACAATTAGCCAGAAAGGTGTCCCCCTTGAAGCCAATAATTTCTCTGATACCAAATGTAAGTTTTAAACCTTTAAAGTAATTCAATGCACACGTATATTCTTAACAGATAAAAGAAAACAATTGCAATTACACATATAACTAGATTTACCTTTGAAACCGAACCGGGAAATCCAACAACCTATTATAGAGATGCACTGATTATATTTCATAATCCAAATTCATTGTTTACAATACAATATATAGGATCCCACGACATCCAAAAAACCCCTAATCCATTGACCTGGATTAGAGTACAACCTTAATTCTTTAACTGGAATTAGAAAACCATGGGCTAAAATACCATGCACCACTAAACCACCCCTGCCAAATGTGAAATACTACCCATAAATTTGGTGAATAAACCCCCATTTTTCCTTTTAGGGACTCCACCCCCAAATCCCCTAATAGGGGTACCCACAATCATGCAAAGAATAACACATACCGAACATTAGTAAGTAGAGGTTAATGAAGAAATGAGCAAATGAATCAATCAAGTAAGCAATCGATTGGTTGTTCTTTGCTGATGAAAAACTATTATGTTGTTACAAAATATAGTTTTGTACTATTGTCATGATGCTATTATGAACCACCTGTATTCCTGTTGCAAGTGTGAGTATTTATTGTATTTGGATGTTGCTATGGAGTAATAGAATCCCCCCTTATTTTTGAATTGTGTCTTGTTTGCTTTATATGGATGATTAATATGTTGATAACTTTGTTTACTTTTTTCTAGATTAGATATATGTCATGTTATGAATATGCATATATTATAAGTACTACAAATTTTCGCAACAACAATATATCTTATGTTATGAATGGATGTTAAATATGAATGGTTAACTATTCTTTTGGCAACTTACCTCTCTATCCTTAGTCTCGACATATACTTTATGTGAGACCTTCCCCCATGGGGATTGAGAATGCAAGCACTAGACTACACCAAACCTTTGTTGTACATTTAAGCTATCCTTGGTATCCTAAAAGAGCCATCAAATGGTTATGTTGTTGAGACTACATTATAAATAAGGGGCCCTTGTAGGATGATATAGAGATTTTAAAATCATAGATTGAAGACTATCTTGAAACTAGGGTTAAGGGTTTCATATTGTAGGGAACATAGTTGCGCAGATGGAACTTTGGGAAGTGTAAATACATAGTTTAAATGGTGATGTTGGTCGGGATGAGTGTGAAATATTTTGGGTCTAGTTTCCAGTAAGCCTTTATAAATGGTTGAAATTACTTGAAGAGACAATAGAAAACGCTCAGAGGGAGAGGAAGAGGATAGAATGGAATATCAATAATTTAGTTGTGTTTCAACAATTAGACCATAAAATAAGTTGTGCAATTGATTTCTAGGTGAAGACTACATTACAAGGGTATATAATGGAGTTTGTTGTAGAAGCTTATCATTCATTTTAAAAGGTTGAGAAGGAGTTTTAGAGGGGAGAACATGTGAGGTTGATGAAGGAAATCCTTACTCGAATTAAGATGTTGGTGGTTGAAGAATGCATGATACCCTTTGAACTTCTCAACATGGTCAAGTAAATAACCTGCACTAGGGGGGTGTCTAGGATGGTGTTATTAATGATGAAGGGTTAGATGGATTGGTACCATGTAGGGATAAAAAAATGGTGAAAGGGATAAATAATCTTTTACGACAACAAAAACTATAGATTGGATGTGGCTTAAATATATGTGCGTAGTGAAACAAATGATTGAATAGTTGCCGAAGGGGATCAATGATGAATTAATGAATGAAGGTTGTGGGATTTTCAAAATATCACATACCCAACCACCCCTGTATCATTGCTGAGGTGGTGGGGTACTCCAAATTTCTCTTACCAACTTGAAATTATACTATGATATCATTTTCTAACATACCTAGTAACATATATTCTCTAGAGAGGCTACATGGTACTTCTTGAAACCACAAATTCCCATCGGTTTCTTTCTTTCATACCATTCTATGATGTACCAAAGATCCATACTACACCCAATTCACATTGATTTAGCTCTAATTCCAAATTAATCCTTCATTGTCTTGCTATCAACTAGCTAATGCATGTAGATATGACAATGTGGGTTCATACAAACACAATTAAATCATTCATAGATATAGATGTAGGATTATATATGAAAACCTAATTGAATAACCATAAACCAATTCTTAACATAAACATCATTAGATCAAAATAATCATAATTAAACCATACCACTTATATTTATGGGAATTTAATCGCCAATTGACTACAAATGATGGATGTTCCACCCACCATAGGATCTATGTCACCCTTAATATTTTTCAACAGGACCACCCCTAAGATGAGGCTTTGAGTCCACAAGGATAAAATCTCCTATGGAAGGCTCTAACTCTCACACATAGCCCAAATCCCATAAATTCACCATCTACAAAATCTTATGGGAATACTTGTCTCATACCTAATTACTTTTAATTTTTTTATAATATAGGTATTACATAAAAAAATGTCTCAAACAAAAATGAGTCAACCTTCTATCAAAAATGTTTTTGGATGGTCTACTACACCACAAGTTTCATTTCCTAATAAATATTAGCGTAATTTTGATTTGAATGAAGACTTAGATATGTTGAGGAGTAATGAATAATGTGGTGAAGAATTTCAAGGTGAAGAACCTAACACTCAAAAGAAAAGAAAATTGAAAGAAAAATGAGAGTTACGTGAGCAATGAAAAACTAAGTATAAGTGGTTAAGAGAGACAAAACATGAAGGAAAACGATTATGAAATGCATATACTGTGAAACACATAAGGAAGTTGGACCATGGGGGAATTGACATTGGTTTCTCTATCATGCAACATGATTCACTAGTTGTTCATTCAAATTCAAGCATCCATAAACTTTCACAAGCAAAATGTATATATGGAAATGAAGGGAAATCAAATCCTATTATAGAACAAAAAGCATGTATTGATGACAAGAACAAGAAAAGTGTTATCACAACTATGAAATCAGCTTATTGGGTTGTGCAAGAATATTTACCCCTCTCAAAATATGAATCCCTTTGTTTGTTTGCAATGTCTTTACAAACACCAAATATGCCAAAGAATAAAGATTACACATCATATACAAATCACATGGCCACAAAAGAATTCCTTTTTTCTATATCTGAGTATCTTGAAGAGGTACAAACAACACGAATGTTGGATAGTATTTTTTTTCATTGATGTTAGATGAAAGTACAGATCGTAGTTTAGAGAAACACTTTATTGTTTATGCCATGTTTCTAGGATCACAAGGGTTGGGGCCTCCAATTTCATAGTTTTGAAAGCTTATACATGTTTGTGATGGAAGAGGGAAAACAACATATGATGTGATTAATGATTGAAAGGAAGCAAGGGGCCTTTCAAATAAAAAAATGATAGCATTTTATACAGATGGTGCTTCATCAATGGTTGACAATGAAATTGGCTTTGTTACATTTTTGAAAAGGGATGTACCTAATCATGTAGGTATTCATTGTATTTCCCATCATGAAGCTTTGGTCGCATCACATGCTTCCAAAAAAATACTTGGATTATTATTTGTTGATAAATTTTCAAATAAGGTATGGGTGAGTGCAAGCTAATGATGGTCTCTCATGACGCGTTAATGGCAATGCAAACCTGGAAAAACAACAATCTGTTAACTTGGAGGGATTATTCAAGGTAATTTTACAATGAATTTGAATATGGTGTAAGAAGATGAAATGTAGGAAATTGAATCATCTTTCTAAATATACTACTTTTATTCATATACATTGTTAATAACTAGGTAAAATTTGATTTTTTCTAACATTGGTATCTTATTTTTCCAACAAAATATAAGGTATATGTTTTTGTTCATGCAAGTGTTTAGTATCTTAACAATGGAATTTCATTCCAACAACTTGTATACTTGTAGATAACCTGTTTTTCTTATATCGTGTATTTTTTTGGAAATTTTTAGTATTAATTATATATATTTTAAAAATTATCAAAGTCAACATATGCGTGAAATTACAACATCTTTTGTTCGTGTAGGGCAAGAGGGTTTTAACATGATCAAAACAAATTTTAATTTTTAATTTATTATTATTATTATTATTATTGTTTTTCATATCGTAGTTATTGGTCTCCTCTAGTGTCACATATAACTCATTTGAGAAATGGTTAAGCCAAGAAAAAGTTATAGTAGAAATAAGAGGTGTGTATTCTAGGATTTTGATATATGTGAAGACAAAAATAGATTAAAAATAGTAAGCAATATTAATTTTTTTTAAAAATTATGTATTTGAAATCTGCATCGCCGAATCTATCTATGTCTATATTTTTGTAAAAAACTGAATTGTTTATCCTATATAAAAATAACGTCAAAGACATAGATATAGAGGGGTATTCACAAAAAAATAGGTTTTTATCAATTTGCAGACCGAACCACTAGGTTTGTCATCCTGAACCTATATCTGAGCCAACCAAGTCAGTGTACACCTTTTCAATCCCGCCCAAAAAATTTGAATTCAAAATAACATGTGTGCATTCTTAATATCGCGCACGCTCTCTAGGAACACACACTCTCTAGGAAAGTGAACATGTTCTAAGAATGCACACACTCTCTTATAAATCATTTTCTTCTCTATCTTTTTCCTCCCTCTCCTACATCTACCCCCCTCTCTATCTCCCTCTCACTCTCCTTCTCTACCCCCCCTATCCGTCTCCCTCACACTCCTATACATGTTAAGAACTAGACATGGAAAGATTTATACATCACAAGGCATGGAAAGACCTAGACCTAGACCTTACCTTGACATGCCTCATACTCTCACACCCACTCCTTCTCA
>JASDQU010105920.1:50448-60787 GCA_032191745.1 Picea mariana | reverse complement strand
AGCTGCATAGAATCCCTTTAAATATGCGAGAAGTAGATTTTTGAATGCCATATATTTCTATTGAAAGCGTTTCCACATTATTTTGGAATACTTCAGAGGATGCATAGAAATACTTGTTTAGATTCAAAAGCACATGTGTCCTTTTCAATCACATGTTATTGAATTATTCTTTGAGGACACTTGCGTGCAAGCGATCTGGTTACAATACATGGTTATGGTTTCTCTTATGCATTTTTTTGATGATGTTGATGGATTATGATATTATGTTATTTTATATATATGTATTTATAGATGTTATTGATGAGTTTCCCTTGAGTGTGAAAGCCACTTGATAGATTGGGATGTCGATGGAATCAATGGACCTCCTTGGACTCTGAATTGAGTCACAGAGAGGATTATATTGGTTTGAGTATTTCATTCATGCCTATGTGACATATGATCAATTATATTATGTTGTTGTTTATGGATCATTGATAGTGTTTCATTGAGGGATGCAGTATGATGATTGCTTGTTAATCAGACTCACATAAGGAGTAAGGGGGCCATGGACATAGACCAGATATTGAGAGAGAGGTGTGGCAGTGTCCTAGTCACAGCCTACTAGCATTCTTGTCGTGGCTCGGATTGTAGGTTAACGATTACCTAGTTTGAGAGCTCCATGATGTTGTGAGGGCAGACTAAGATAGTCTCTCACAAAGATTTCTAAGGGGCATGCAATAAGGAAGGGCCCTTATTTCTTAGAAGCCCTTAATCTCTCACAAGGTTGCCAGAATGGAGTGTTGACTCTAGGGGTTGGAAAACTACCAAAATAAGTCAAAAGGATAGTGGCACCCTTGGATGCATGGGAGTGCATATTGAATGGAATGTCACGTGATTTAAAAGGGAACTTGAGTCAAAGAATCTAGGTGGCCTAGAAAACCTTGAGCAAATATTTAAACTTTGTAAAATCCTTAAACGTGGATGGATTTAAATTAATTAATTAATGAGTAAATTATTAATTATAAATCCCTATAAGAGTCTAAGTCTTTAAAAATAAAAAATCAATTAAGCCTAAGTATAAGTTTTGTAAAGAGGCTAAACTAAAAGTAATAACTAAAGAAAAAGGGGAATGAGGTAAATAATTTCAAGAGTTAAGTAAATCAAAATAATCCTAATGATTTGATTTAAGGCACATGGGTGTAAGAAATTATTAAAAGGGATTTTTTAATATAAGAAAGAAACATAGATGAGAGAATGTGTACACATAGAAAAGAATCTAGAGTCTAGTTAACACTAGTCTAACTAAAGAAGAATTATATTTTAAATCAACTTAGATTTAGTAAGGCGTCAATTATTAATTGGAAATAAAGAGAATAAAGAGAGAACTAGGAGTGATTGAAAGAGCGCTTTTAGGAAGGGTGAGGGAAATTGAATTTTTATTAAAATAAAATGTGGATTTACTTGTGCAAATTGGGAAAATAGTGACAAGTGTAATTGCGAAATAATTCTAAATTATTTAAATTAAAAAGAGAACTAATTGTGCAAGTGGGGATGAATTATTGGGAAATTATATAAAACAAATGGTTGACATGAGAAAAGGATGACACAGGTTTTGGGTAAAGTTATGTTGCAAGATTTTTAACTAGTTTTACTTGTGAGAGTTGGGATACCCATCTTGAGAGAGAGTGGCGACTCTGCCTTGTGAGGCGAGATGGGAGCTAGAGGATTTATGGTTGTGTGTGTGGGTGTCGCTTTGTGTCTCAAGGGGATAAGGGGGATGAAGATTACCCCTACCATTAGCTAGGAGGTACTAGTGAAGTATAAACGATTAGCGAGAGGAAGATGATATTAGTGCCATTTTATGAAGATCAACTTCGGCTTTGTCACCTTTGATTACAATATTGTATTAAAGTTGTACTTTTTTTGGTTTTTAAAAATTTTATAATCGAGTTTTTCTTTTCGAAATTGTGTAGAAATGTAAGATTGAATAATATTACTATTGATATCTAAATAATTTATCGATTAGTTATGGTTGTGAATGGATTTTTTGAGTTCTATATACAACCAAGAAAAATGAGAAAATAGAAAATGCATGGGATCCATGTACATTTATTTTACTCTAAAATTTAATCCCCATGCATCATTTGACTCTGGATTTTTGTCTCCACGATTCATATATCTATATCTATATCTATATCTATATCTATATCTATATCTATATATATATATTCCACGTGGTTCACAACACCGGATATCGGAAGATCACTACTTCTACGTAAACCTCCCCGAATCTATGAGAGAACATGGGGAAGGAGGGTATTTCATAACATCCCATTTAAGGGAATAACATGTCACTTACAAGGAATTGAACCTAGGTGGGGAGCACGATTCATATATATACTTCACTGCAAATTATGAAAACATTGATAGTGGTCTACCCTTTTTATTTTCCATAAATCTTACTTGCATGTCCATCACCTTTTTATATTCTAGAACTAACTTGGTACATAGTAGTGATTCTCCTTCCATATGCGTTCTACAACCATTCTACATCCCTAACCTCTCTTTGCAACGAGTCTCTTGCAGTCCTGTCGCACCTTAGACCTCGTAATCCCTCACCTATGAGTATAGAGCTTGTTCCTGGCTAATTTATCCTTTAGCCAAATCTTCGCTGATTTCATCCCTTACCACACATTTAGATTTTAAATATTGATAAGGAAATCGATTTATAGATGTCCTTAATTTTTCATTTTTTTTTAAATTCTATCATTATCAATCATTAATAATGACTGGTGTGATATTGCAGAAACTATCTTCTATGCAAACTTTCAATATTGATAAGGAAATCAATTAATAGATGTCCCATGTTTTCAGTTTTTTTAAATTCTATCATTATCAAACATTAATAATGACTGGTGTGATATTGCGGAAACTGTCTTCTACGCATACTTCCAACATTGATAAGGAAATCGATTTATAGATGTCCCCGGTTTTCGTTTTTTTAAAATTCTATCATTATCAAATGTTCATAATGACTGGTGTGATATTGTGGAAAATGTCTTCTACGCAGAATTCCAATATTTATAAGGAACGTGATTTATAGACTTCCCCATTTTTCGTTTTTTTTAAATTCTATCATTATCAAATATTAATAATTACTGGTGTGATATTGCGGAAACTACATTCTATGCAGACTTCCAATATTGATAAGGAAATCAATTTATAGATGTATCAAAGTTTTTTAATTTTTTTGTTTAAATTCTATCATTATCAACATTAATAATGTCTGGTGTGATATTTCAGAAACTGTCTTCTATGCAAACTTCTAATATTAATAAGAAAAATAGAATTATAGATGCTCCAGTTTTTTTCATTTTTTTTAAATTCTATCATTATCAACATTAATAATGATATTGAGATCAACAAAGATGTAACCTTTGGTGAAAATGAAACACCGAAAAGATCAAGGAAATGCCAACTTGAAGGAGTATATGAAGAAGAAACTATATCTCCTAGAGTTGTAGAGGCCATAAAATAATTTGTAGTTACCCTTGATGATGAGATTCCAGAAGATCATGATATGATAGAATCTCAAGAACCCCCCCATATGACGATCTCGCACAAGATAAATCCATCTTGGGTGATAGAAATGATTCAATATGCATAGAAGTATGGTGACCTAGAAGGAACCATAAAACAAAGCAAGAAACCTAATCGATTCTCCAACTATATGGCCTTTATGTGTGATCTTGTAGAAAAGGAACCTACTTTACTTGAAGAAGCCATTCAGAAGAAAGAATGGATGGACATCAAGACAGAAGAATATCAATCCATTATAAAGAATGACATATGGGAAGTAGTTCCTATAACAAAGAACAAATGTGTGGTATCTTCCAAGTGGATATACAAAATAAAACATGCAACAAACAAAAGTATTGAAAAACATAAGGCAATATTTGGGGCTCGGGGAATTTCTCAAAAGGAAGGTATTGTCTATGAAGAAACATTTTCTCATGTAGCCAGATACACTTCTATCAGAACCATCATAGCTCTTACATCCAAAATGAAGTTTAAGTTACATCATATCGATGTGAAAATAACTTTCTTAAATGGTTTTATTGAAGAATAAGTGTATATAGATAATCTAAAATGATCTTTTAAATGAATTGGTTAAGTATGTTGTATAGATAATTTTAGCAACTAAAAGTTAATAATAAAGAGAATAATCTTAACAATATAATTTTCATCACATAGGAAGTAAAAAAAACAAACCATAAGCATATTCAAGACACCAGAAGTTGATAAAAGAGTTCATAAACTCTTTCTATGTCTCTTAGTCTTTGTCTTAGTGGGGAAGACTTATTTATTAATCTTCAATGCTCAGAATCTTCATCAAAATTATATCAATTTGTTATTTGAATGACACAATAATGTGCTTCTATGTATCAGGAACTCAACGTAACAAACAACACTGAAAAATGTGGAGTAGAAATCCCATAAAAGGACTCCAAAGATTAGTTACTCTCCTGGATTCCCTGCATAAAATTGCTTGGAATTCACAAATTCTTCATAATTCTCTTGTTCTCAACTTTTTTTCCTTGGAAAAAATGATGGATTTAATAAAATTTGAGATGGGATTCACATCCCAACTTCCTCGCAAAATTTGGCCTCGATTTGGGCTCCAGATTCACCAAAAATGGGCAAAATTTGATTAATGCAGGCCTAAATAATTACAAAAAATCCAATTATATAGTTAAAAACCAATTTTTTTAGCCAAATTTGGGTGCACACCCCCTATTATTTATCTCATGGTCCCATGGTACCCATGTGGCCAGCGCCTAGTGCTAAACAACCAGGCCCATGGCCCCTTTTCTCTAACCCCTCGTTAAATAGAAATCCATGTGGTCGGGTGCCAGGGCCAAATGGAACCCATGCCCATGGTTCTCAACTCCCATTCCTCTTCTCCTTGTCATGTGGAAGGTTCCCTGGTTGATGGGTAGCCCATGGGGTCTGACACTAATCCCTAAAACTCGTGCTATATGACTTTAAATATTATTTGTGCAATGTGTAATAACAAGTAGAAAATCTTCCCTAATCGCTAGAACGTGGTGGTTAGGTAGGTCGTTGCTTTCCCGAAGGTTAAGGGATTGAATGCTAGGGAGGTGAAACAAACTTTTACCCGACCCTTCTTGTCCTTATCTAGAGTTCCAAGTGGCACCCTGTGATTGGTCCACATGTCATCACCCAATTGGACTGTACAAAGTTAGTTGCACAGTCACCGACCTAATCCTCTACCAACTCAACTGCACAGTCAACCCATACTGCCACGTGTCCAAATTAGATCCTACCACCTATCTCCATGTCACTACCATCCTGTCATATGTACTTCCATGTCACTTGCACATGTCCTCATTTGAGCCTGCCATGCGTCTTCCATACAATAACGTGTCACTTCCATATAACGCCACATGTCAAATTTTTAGCGCTCCTAATCACCTTTGAAAATTCCAAATCTAACTGCCACATGGCATGTCCTAGTGCTTCCACGTGTCATGCTAACATCAACATGATGTACTCTTGACATTAGCAGTAGAGCCTTTGATTGTTGACTTTTTACATTTGACTTTTTACTTGTTTGGAGAAAATTTCAGAATGCAATATCTTTCGCATATGGAGTCCATTTTCGAAAAAGAATATATTATCAGAATCTGAACGATGAGCACTATATGATGGCAATAGTTTATAATGAATATGATAATTTTTTTTTTTTTCCTTTTTGGATCCATTTTGGATCACACTTGCCCACTAAGACCTGTTGGTCCTCCAAAAGGATATTAACCAAACATCAAGTGTGGGATAGGCCTCCCCACTTTTCCTTTGTCTATTAAATATGTCATGTGCACCTGTCATATAATAATCAATTTAAAAACAACCATGATAACTGAAATTATATTGTTAGCCGTCTTTATTCATTCACACCCTTATGAATTCACTACCATCCATGTATAAAACATTAGCAGCAATAACAACATCAGAAACATGACTGAAAATGAACCAACGTGTATGTTCTTCTTTAGAATTATGCACAACAAAAACTCATCTTGAAGCAAAGTATGTCCAGATCTACATTCTATGACCATTTTACTTTCTTTCTTAAGATCAACTGCTTCATTGGGTACAATCATTGGTTTATTTATTTCATAACCTGCCTTATTTAATTGTTAGATTGTAAAAATAGATCGGTTCCCTTTAATATTGTTACACATTATTTTGTTCACCTCAGGGATCATCTGACAACATGTGTTAATGTTCCATGAAAATATTAAAAGAATACTTTCTCCATGGGAAAAGTGATTTACCTCCTCCTTCCACATTACGCCAGATCCAAAGTTTGGAAGGGAAGCAAAACATTTTACGTTGATTCATTCCCAACTACGCTGAATTAACAAAAGGATTTACTCGGTTTCTCAATAAAGGTTACAATTTTGTATAGGACGACACTGTAAACAAAGCCTTTGAAGCTCTGAAACTTGCCTTAACCCATACAACACTATTGTTTCCACCCGATTATAGTCGATATTATTTCTTGTACTTAGTTGCTTCAGACTCTACCATTTATATAGTTCTAGTCCAAGAGGATGACTCACATGATGAAAATGTTATATACTATTTGAGTCGAACTCTCACAACTGCCAAAATCAAGTATTTACATGTGGAGAAACTGGCCTTGGTAGCTGTTCAAGTTGTTCAACATTTTCATCAGTGCATCCTATTACACAGAATCACAGTCATTTTTTATTGCAACCCCATACAACATATCCTTACTTGACAATTGTTGGGGGGAAAGTACTCTAAATGGATAGATATTCTCCAAAAGTTTGACTTGGAGTTTGAATGCACCAAGTCAAAGAAGTCTTTGGTTTTTACGAAATTGATATGTGACCTTCCCTCTACTAAGAAAAAAACTATGGCAGAGGATTCCTTACCTGGTGAATCCCTCTTTATGATATGTTCTGATGACATATGGTACGTATATATTATCATCTATCTCTAGACCCAAAAATTTTGGCCTGATATTTCTAGTATAGATCGTCGTCATATCAGGTATCAAGCTCATCAATACATTATCCTTGGTGATACCCTTTACCATCATGGTATTGATTCATTATTTTGACGATGTCTCACCTACGATGAATCTAATAAAGATTTGAATGTTTGTCACTCTAGAGCATGTGGCAGTTATATGTTTGGGTATGCCACTGCCCAAAATATCTTACGAGCTGGTTATTTCTAGCCTTCATTGTTTAAGGATTACATTACTGCCATCTAGAAATGTGACACATGTCAAACCTACAACAATAAGATCATATCTCACCCTTTTCATCTTTACCCTGTAGTTTCTATCGGTCTGTTTGCTAAATAGGGTATTGACTTCATGACATGTAAACCTCACTCAGTCGAGGGGAATGGATACATTATTGTAGTTGTGGATTATTTCACTAAATGGGCCCAGGTGATTCCTACATTCTATAATACCAAGAAAATTGCAACGTTATTCATATTCAATCATATCATTACTATATTTGGTGTCCCTCAAGCCATCGTTACTGACCATGGTAGTAATTTTCACAGTTTCATGATGTGTGAACTTACTGAAAAGTTGGGTTTTTGACATGAAAACTCAACCCCCTATTATCCACAGGCCAATGGCTAGGTTGAAGCAATTAACAAAGTTCTCACTACTATGCTTCGGTGGATGGTAGGAATTCATAAGTCAAATTGGCACACAATGTTTGTCTCAACATTGTGGGCCTATCAGACATCCATTAATTCTACCACAAGATTCACACCTTTCCAGTTAGTATATGGTACCGAAGCAATTTTGTCGATTGAATCTAAACTTCCATATTTGAAAATAGTTGTCAAACTTCTTCAGAACACCTCAAATGAAGAGGAATGTATTTTGTATTTGATGCAATTAGAGGAAAACCGTCATGATTCTTCCTTAGTTATTGAAACTCCGAAAGAACACGTCAAAGACCAATATGGAAAGCATGTCAAACCACATGTTTTTTATGAAGGTGATCTAATTCTTCTTTACTTGCAAGATCATGATTTGGTAGGTGCCAGTAAATTCAAGCCTATGTGGTGGGGTCCTTATATTGTGAAACAAGTGTTGGAGAAAGGGACTTATGAACTAGTGGATTATGATGAAATTCCTTTGAGTGAACCCAAAAATGGGCTTTAATTGAAGAAGTACTATGCTTAAATAAGTTTTGCATGAGTGTTCTGTATTTTTATGTATCATACTCTTGTGTGATTTTTCATTTTTGGCTCCACCTTTCAACTACTTACCTTGCATTTTTCTTGGTTTCCATATCTCAGTGTCTTCGCTACCCTATATTGGCTTCGTTGATGGCACTAGTCGTAGTACTCAAAACTTAGCGTCTGTTGCTTGGGAAATCTATGCACCCATGGATGAATTAATCAGTCTACATGGTGTTTTCCTTGGTCATGCAACTAACAATATCGCAGAATCTATTGCAGTTATCGAGTTGTTAAATGGCGTTGTTTCACTTGGAATCTGCCATATTGTTGTACCACTTGATTCATAGTTAGTGGTACTATAGTTGAGTAAAGTTTGTTCTATACGAAATCCTACTCTGTTAAGGGTATATTTACAAATTTACCTCTTGGAACGTCATTTTGATTACATTGAATATCAACAGTGTTGGAGGCAATCCAAAGCAGAAAAGAAAGGCGTTTTTGGGAAATAAAGCATGCACAAGGAAAGTGACAACTAGAAGGAAGAACAAAACCCACACATGTAGGGAAGACTTAACAATGTTAGGGTTTGGTTTTTGATAATGTATTGTAATGGACGAAGAGCCAGAATCATATAAATAGAGATACTTAGGTATCATAGGGGGTCGATTATTGTTGTTCTTGTTTTATTTACGCATGAGTGGATGCGATATGTAATATTTTGTTGTATGATGTATTTTGTATAAGATGTTGAGCTAGAGAGGATGAAGGAGGGTAGATATTGAGGGTTAGATTTGAGGTTGGGGATCTTGGTACGATCCAGTCTACCTCATACAGATCTTACCCAACTATGAAGGATTGTAAAGAGAATGACATTGTAGATGTGGAAATACTATAATAAAAGAGCT
The DNA here is from genome assembly GCA_032191745.1 of Picea mariana. NCBI lineage: Eukaryota > Viridiplantae > Streptophyta > Pinopsida > Pinales > Pinaceae > Picea > Picea mariana. Next base: position 51,635 of record JASDQU010105920.1, on the reverse strand, counting down.
GAGAGCCAAATCTTTGTGGACGTATCCCAGAAGGGATGAACCATGATAACATATGTGTTATGTGATGAATGCATGCATATCTTTATTGTATTCAATAACTATCGTTATGCTTAATGAATGAACCATTAACTTTCCTATTTATTCGTCAATGACAACATACTGTGTTCACGAGCTATAATAATGGTTTAACATTTAGTTCTCATATCTCACACTCAACCCTAGGCTGTAAACACATGAGTCTTATAGCCACCCATTAAAGCTATCTCGGGTGAGACTACACAACACATTTTGTGTGTTGTGTTTCCTGCTCGTTAACCAGGAGGGTCGGTAGTTTTAGAGGCTTTGTTGGAAACCCAAAAAGACATGACCCATGGGTCAATAAACTCAGACAAAATAGAAGAGTAAGAAATATTTAACCAAAAAATAGAAGAGTAAGAGTAAGAAATAGAAGAGATGAATTGTGAGATTCTGAAACTCCCCAAGCCCGAATTGCTGAAGAAAATCATGACCGTTGATTGAAAGGGACATGCGTCGATAGATCATGAAGATCTAGGAGAGCATGCTCTGGAGAGAAGGAAGGAAAGGAGGTGGATATCAGTCGTCAGTTAAGAGGCACCGCCCAAGATCAAAATATCAATGGTCACACTTAATTGCGAGGACAGAAAGTGCTCGGACTTTAAAAATATGAGAGAAGGTCACAATCGTAACCGCGATATTTCCAAAGGGATACGTGGTGATTGGTAGTGAATTGTGGGGAGAAAAGAGGTGTGGTCTCAAACCATTCTTGGCCACCCCACAATCACGTGCTTACGTGAGGTCACATCTAGGAAGGGGCTAATGGGAAAGGATCTAGCACCTAAAACTTGACAGTTCAGTAGCGCAAAGGGAGAGGTTGTGTGTGTCAAAAAACCTACACAAAAAGGCCGAAAGGACCTATTTTTAATCACAAAAAGAGACCATCAAGTTTTCAGAGAGTCGGTTTGGCTCGTGGAATCAAAGATCCTTCACTGGGAGGCCGCATAGCCCGAGGGAGAGTAGGGGGGCTGCATCATCTTGTCATATGCACTTAGAGCTTTCTTGTATTTTTATTTCACGCTTTTCATGTGCGAGCCTAGCTTAAGTTGATTATATTTTCTCTTCTGCACTTCATTTAATACACAAAAAAAAATATTTTGTATATTCATGAG
>JASDQU010105920.1:40060-50398 GCA_032191745.1 Picea mariana | reverse complement strand
TGGATTCTTTTTTTATTATCTCTAGGACAATAGTCCCCTTTTTTCTTTCCTCTATAGTCTTCTACAAGAATCATTGTCTTGTTGCAATTTTCGAACTTGGATTTCTATGTTTTCATTGTATTTACTTATCTCTAGTTGTTCCCCTATCATTCTTGTCACTTCTTGCACCTTTAAGCTTCTATATTTCTCCTTGATGCAGCTTATGGGTCAAGATAACCTTCTTCTAAAGGTCATCTACCTTGCACCCCAACCTTACATTACTTAATTAAAAGTAATTTTTAATATTTATTTATTTATATTAAATATTTTAGTTTTCCATATTTTTATTTATAACTTTAATATGATGATGATGATGATGAGTGTCCACTAAGACCGAATTGGTCTATCAGACCTTAAGAGGGTAAGTGGTTACTTGTGATTCTTTAGAATTTTTTTTATGTTCTCGAAAAGAATTAAGAGAAGCTTTCGATGATGACCATACTTTTGTTGAGTTAAGATGTTAGGAAGGTTGGTAGTGTGACAAATGTTTTGAAAATTAGATCTAATATGGGTATAGGATGGACAATCTAAGAGAAAGTGATTTTCATCTTCAAGCTTCTTAGTGTAACAAATGTGACACACTCTTTCATCCCATGGAATTTTAGGAACTGACCAACGTCCAGTTTCACTATGGAGCTCGTGCAAATTTGTTCTTATCTTAGCAATGATTATTTTTTTTTTTACGCTTGGAAAAACAAATAGATAATTTTGATATTCTAGATTAGGGTTGATTACATCTTTATAATACCTTAGTTTTATTTTTTCCTCTATCTCTTTATCACACCACATTTTCTCCTTAAATTTTGATTTGATGTTTTTTTTAATAGTATCTTTATTCTGAAAAATGGTGTCTTCCATGATTCCCCAATAGTTTATCCAAGACCGAGCATCTTTATGCCATCCTCACTTGAGTCGATGGTGGTTATGACTCGATTTTGAAGCAATTTTAGGAAGCCTCTTGTCTTCCATGTTGTTTAACTTGTTCATATACATTAGGTATCTAGTCATAGCCATGCTCTCAATGGGGGAGAGGCTTGTTTCTAAGAGGAGGATGGGCTAGGGCGTATTTCCTTTAATTTTGAGATTATAGGTTATAAAATTATTTTGTGTTTTCTCTATCTTTCTCCAGGATTCATGAGAGATACTACAGCCCTAGACTTCACATTCATAAAGAATAACATGTGTAAAAATATTCTCAAAGAGGAGTTTCTTCTTATCCCAACTCCAAAGATCAACTAATTTACAATTGTTTTCAAGCCCATAATAATCTTTCCATCACCCAATAATCCTTTTCTCAATGATATAATTCCAATTGAGCTTGTGGTGAATATCAATTCCAAGATATTTGTATGAAGTCACTTCCTCCAAGTTTTTGTTGTCATATACAAAGGTATCATAAGAGATCTTATTGGATTTAATCATCATGACCTTAGTCTTATCAATATTAACATTCATACCCATATTGGAGAAAAAATCCTTGAGGATTCTTAGTTGGTTTTCAATATCATGGGGATTCATTGCCATAAGAACGATATCATCGGCATAAAGAAGAATATTGATGACTATACCAGTGACAGTAGGGCCAACACAACCTTCTTTTTCCAAGAAATCTTCTAAGTTGTCAATGTATATGCCAAAAAGGGTAGGAGACAAGGGGCAACCTTGTTTGACTCTGGTATTGCAGTTAATCTCTTTTGACCAGCCCTCGGTCTTTTTAAACTTAGCAATGATGTTCTCATACATCGTTATTGCAACAACTCTCAACTCGAGAGACACTTTTATCTCTTCCAACCTATTCCAAAGGATTTTCCTAGGAACCATGTCAAAAGCTTTTCTAAAGTCGAAAAAAAGACAAAAAAGATTGGTTTTAGTATTGTGGAACTCCTCTGCAATGATCCTAAGGGTAACAAGATGGTCCACAGTTGAATGATATCTCCTAAACCCAACCTAGCCTTTATCTCTTTTACCATGACTTTCTAGCCAAATGCTAATCTTCTTTTCCAAAATAATTCCATAAATCTTAGCTAAAATCGGGCTATTCATAATGGTCCTATAATTAGAGGAAATGTTTCTATCCCCATTTTTAAATATAGGAACAATGAGGCTTTCCCTCCACAGTTTAGGGAAGCCCTGCTTGACTGCTAAATTGAAGAGCTTGTGTATGTGAGGGATAGGGATTGGCCCTCCGATTTTAAAAATTTCAGCTTGGTAGCCTTCAATGTCCTTAGCTTTCCTATTTCCAAGCTCCTTAACCCCGAACTCTATGTCATCTAAAGAAAAAAATTCTTCCTTTGTAAGGACAATAGGAATGGTGTAAATGACATTAGGGAACTCACAAATACTTTTAAGGTAGGAATTCCAGTCCCTTAAGGGAATCCTATTATTTTCTTTAGCATTGCGTTTTAGAATTTGGCTCCAAAACTTCTTAGGATCCAACTTATATAGTTGTGAACGTTTCTCTTACCTTTTATTCATATAGTATTTTTTTTTTCCTTTTAATTAGGGCTTTGTACTTATTGAGCTTATCAAGTTTTAAGGACTCATTAGAAGGATCCCTAATTGTTTTCCTAGAAATTTCACATTCTTTATCATACCAAGGGTTGGTTGTTCTATTAATTTTTATAGGACACCTCGAAACAAAACTTGTTAATAGAAGTGGAAAGGGTAGTTGTAAAATTATGATAGAGTTCTTCAATGTTGTCCTTATAAGTTAGGAGACTTAATTTACTATTTAAATCCTTTAAGAAAATGTCAACTTTACTTTCGTCAAAGCACATATTCCTTTGATTATCATAATTCTCTTCAATGGAGCTCCTATTTTATCCCTTTTATTTTCTGAAATTTTTTTATTGATAATTTTTTTAAAAAATCTCATTGAAAATTGAAGAACCCAATAAAACTTTTATAATAATAATAATAATAATCTATTTTTAAGGTCACAGTCAAGCCACCACACCAAATTGGTGTATGAGACCCCCTTGTTTGTGGGACAAGGGACCCCCCTCCGCCCAGCAATTTGACTGGTAAAGTCTACGAACGTATACATACCCTACCCCGCTTTTGGTTTCCAATTTAAAAAAATTTCTAACTTCAATAAATAAAAAAATAATTATTTTTAAAAATTCAAGGAAAACCGTCCTTTCATTGATCAATTAAATGTACATGCACCACAGAACAAATTAAGAGTTTGTATCGAAATAGAAGAGGACCATCGATTTATTTTAATTAAAAATTATGATTTTTACCTTATGATGGTATATATGGGAACTAATCACATGTTCTATTTCATCTAGGCAGATGCTGGCTTTTCTACATTCATGCATCATAATGGTATTTGGGAACGAGTCAAATCTACTATTTATTAATTTAACTTTATAGTTTCTTTGTTTAATTATTTAAAAAAAAAACTTATTGGGCACGCTTAGACATGTGCTTTAGTTTTTACCTGAGAATCCCAGACGTCCACGCCAAGCTTCGCAATACCATTTATAATCTGTTAATGTATAGGTTTAATTTGGGTTGCATATGAGAAATCATTTTATCCAGAATCATAAGCATTGGAATCATGGTAGGATATAATTCGATGGCTGGTAACACCACTAATATTAGCCAACAGGCATTGCATTCGCCGCTTCCATATCTCATCGGCTGTGTGGGTGTCGTGGTAGCTCTGGTTGCAGTTGCCTTGCTCATTCTGGCTAGCTCTTTCATAAAACAATCGGGTCACATTGAAGACAGCAACACTGGAGGACATTCTAATAATCCCGCTGCTGCTGTCGAATGCGGAGAGAAGAAGATTGAAGTCTGCAGGAAAGATACAGAGGTGAAAGTGATGGTGATTATGGCCGGAGATGAAAAACCTACTTTCCTCGCAGAGCCTGCAATGACTAGAACCGGAGACAACAAAATTAGGGTTTGACAATTTCTTGCAATCTTTCCTGATGGGGAAGGGATTTCCTCCAAGCACATCAGGTAACAAAGCAGTCTGAGTATATTTAGGACTTATTGGTGGAATGTTAGGCACGATAAGTATACTGTGAAGATGTCGATAGATTCTCATTTGTGTAGTAATTTTCACAGGATCTTGCGAGCACTTGCTGCTCAGTTATAATATTGAATCCTATGAAAATCCGTCCATATGGTGGCGACGAGTTTACCCTTAAAGAAAACAAAGAATTTAGGAGTTTCCTGATGGATATTGCTTATTTAATAAGTAATGCTTTGTTTTGTTTTGCTTCTGTGGGATTATGGACAAAACTCGGTTGAGATAGGATTTATTAGTTCGTAATAACCCATTCTGGACAAACTTTTCAAGGTTCATGCTGGACAAAGTTCCTCTGCACACCCACATTGAACATTCTCTATATTTGCTATCACGTATCCTCTGTTGTAATTCGAAATTCTTTTTCAAACCTTCTCAAACCTTGCAGTACAGCGTAAGTAATGGCAACTGAACCTTGGCGGTTTGCGAACTGATTATTCAACCAAGATTTAGGGCCCAAAATGTTTATTCAACCAAGACTCATTGAAAACTTTAGCACAGAGTGATTCATACAATACGATTCATAACTCGTACGTAGCCACTATCTAAGGAAACGTTGTTGTAGAGAGTTTTGCGACTTTGTTTCATTGCAACATTTCTTAATTATAACTATTTCTTAATTTTGTTTTTTAAAAGCTTGGTAATTCACATTGGCAACATCTCAAAGCATTTCAAATTTACTTTTCTTTTTTACTATACAAATCTGAGTGGGTCTAATGATTAAGAACATGTGTTTTTTTGCTTAGAGTTTACTATCAGTAGGAGTCCTTTGAAAGGGTTCCTTGAAAATGGTGTTGTCTAATTGTTTTAGGATTGGCCCTTTTCCACAAACTATACAATTTGAGCGAGTTTAATGATTAAGAACATGTTTTTTTTTCTTCTAGTTTACTATCATTGAAAAGTCCTTTAAAAAATTTCTTTGAAAATTGTGTTGTTTAACAATTTTATGTTTCTCCTTTTTCCATAAAAATTCAAAAAATCAGAAAATCTAAAAAATATACCTTAAAAATGACAAACAAAAATTAGAAAATTTATACTAAATGGTTTTGAAGTCAGATCTATATTCAAGTTTCTGTTGAAAAACACATAGTTAAAATAGCGTTATAAATTTAGAACATTAAATCTCACCAGAAATCTTTCCTTCAGATTACTGTCACTTCCTTCGTATCATAAGGAGAAATATAAAGGGTGATCCTACCAAGGTTAGGATAGAGTTACTATCTAACATTCCAAAATAATTGAGCATGCTGTAGATTCATATTAAGTTATTGTTAGTTTTAGTTAAATCCATTTTAATTTATTTTTTTTAAATAATTTTTTAAATTTATTAAGATTAATTTAAATTTATTTAAATTTTTTATTTATTAAAATAAATTTATATTAATATCATCTAGTTTATTATTAATTTAATGAATTAATTAACAATAATTAAAAAGATATTAAACACAATTGTTTTATTTTTTTGTTAAACCATATTTTATTTATATTAATATAGATTCATCTTAAACATGATTGTTTTTTTTATTGTGCGCTACTCCTTGAGGAGGTGCGCTACCTTTTTATTGTGTTGCTACTGCAACTAGGGTGGTATTTCGGGTTAATCTAGCAAGTGTGTTAGGGTTTATTTGATTGGACTTGCTTTGTGAAACAAAATCTATCTAAGAAAGGTTGTTGGGTTTTCTACCATTCGGGGTTTTCCCAGGATAAATTTGTTGTGTTCTTTTCTGTCTCCTACTTATGTTGCTACTACTTCGTAAATGATATATATATGTCAATGGCAACGAAGTAAAAGAACACTAGTAACACTAATGCTGTGTAAATAAGGAAAATCCAACACTATATACATCTTCTTAGCATTTATGTTTGAAATTTCTATCCAAATATACTGATTGAAAAATATATATAAAAAAATCCAATATATTCCACATAGTTCATATATTCCAAGCAAAACAAAAAAAATTCAATATAAAAAAAATCCAACATAATTTTAATGTTGTAGTATACATCTTACAGATATTAAAATATTATAAATTTTATTTAATTTTTAAAAAAGTCAACCTCATAAAATTAAAACATATTTTTTTGGAAACCAAAATATATTTTGTAATAATTTTAAAAAAGTCAATTTCATAAAATTGGATAAAATTAAAACATAATTTTTGGAAACCAAAATGTATTTTGTAATCAATTTTAAAAAAGTCAACTTCATAAAATTCGATAAATAAAAAGAAAACATTTTTTTTCCAAAACAAAATGTAATTTGTACACCATTTAAAAAAACTCAACTTATAAAAAGAAAACAGAATTAGAATTTTACACAACCTTACTATTAATTTATATAAATCGTAAATCAAAATTCAATAAATAAATAAAAACATCAATTTTCAAATCTAAAATATCTTTTTTATTCCATTTAAATTAAAAAAACAATTATTAAAATTTAATAAATAAATAAAAAAAATAATAATTTTTTGAAATTTTCTTATTAATTTATATAAATAATATATAAATACTTTAAAAAAAAAAAATTTAATTTATAAAATCTTTTTATATTATCAAAACAAATAAAATATGAAAATTTTATATCTCATTTTTATCTCAAACAAATAAATAAATAAATAACTCAGACAATAAACTTAAATATTAAAAATAGGCTTACCGTACGATATCTATTTTATAATTCAATTTTTTATTTTTTTAATATATTTGTGATATCATATCGATCTTCTAATCCAGTTTTTACTATATCTATCCAAATTTTACTATAACTATATTTTAATGAAAATCCACAAAATTCGAAATTTTTGGCACACTAAAAATCTTGTATTATGAAAACAATTAAAAGTATGAATACTTCAGATTCAGTTTTTATTCGGAAAACATTTTTTAACATCATGACTATTTGTAAAAACTTACATATTAAAATTAATTTTGTAATCCATATGTATTTTGTAATCTTACATATGTATTTTGTAATCCAATTTTTAATTTTTTTTAATAAGTTTATTATACCATAATTTTTTTTAATCCAATTTTTACTTTATTTATTTTACATATTAAAATTAATTTTTCATACATATGTATTTTGTAATTTAATTTTTAATTTTATTATAATTCAATTTTTTATTTAATTTTAATATGTTTGTTATACTATATCTACTTTTTTAATCCAATTTTTACTATATCTATATCTATATTGTACAGAAAATCGATGCAATTTCCTACATTGTTGAATTTTTGTCACAGCAAAAAACTAAAAAAACAATGCTGTCAAATTTTACTTTAGATTATAAAAGAAAAATTCTTTGAAACATAAAGGTTGTTAAAATTTGTCAATAAACATCAATAGATTATTAAATTAAGTCTTTATCAAATTCAACTTAAATAATTATTCTAATTATTTAACTAGATAAAAATTATTCTTAATTATTAAATTCACTCAAACTATATACCTTTACTACAAACGAAATAAACAATCCAAGCGACTTCCCCTTTGATCTCATTTGATCCTCATAACAAGCACATAGCAGGTACCTTCACCAGAATTTTTGAGAATCATATTCCAGAATACTAGTTTATCATGTTTCTGAACTATTCAAAAAAAATTCACAGTAAAGCTTCATTGAGGTGTCTGGCCTGCAATCCTGTTTTGCATAACATGTGTACATCTTGATTGACAGAAGAACGAATCAAGATATCTCTCCCCTGAACGACCCTGAAGGAGTTACGGATACGTTTAATTATCTGTACAATTTTTTCCAGAGCATACCCACTATAATTCTCAATCAGTTGGAGCCGAATGGAAATTATACCCTCCAATGTGCACACCATCCCTCGTCATAGCTTTTCTGACAAAGCACAAGAACCAGCTTCCCTGTCGTGAGTGCAATGCATTCGAGAGGTGGAGGACGATAAAGAGTTGGTGATCAGATAGAAAAAGGAATCGTGCTACAAACGGCCATTACAGACCAGCCACCTCGTCATCCAAGTCTTTATTACCTCGGTAATTGACCAGTTTCTTCTTCTGTTATCACGGAAAATATGATAAGCATAGACCTGGAATATTGCTCAAGCCTGTGATTCCTCTCGACAAACGGGACGAAACCACCCTGCCATCCTTTCATTGACCCACTCAATAAATTTATCAGTTTTTCTATTAAGTTATTCTATGTACATACACTACAGAACAAATTAAGAGTTTGTATCGAAATAGAAGAGTATCAACATATATTTATCTATTTTAATTAAAAATTATGATTTCTACATTATGACGGATTATGGGAGCTAAACAAATGATCTAGGCAAACGTTGCCTTTTCTACATTGATGCATCATGATGGTATATGGGAACAAAGTCAAATCTACTATTTATTAGTTTAACCTTAAATTTTCTTTGTTTAATTATTTTTGTTTTTCTTTGTTTAATTATTTTTGTTTTCAAGTAACTTATTCGGCACGCTTAGACATTGCCTTTCGTTTTCTACTGACAATCCCAGACGTCCACGCCAAGCTTCCCAATACAATTTATAATCCGTTCCCGTATGTTAATGTATAGGGTTACTTTGGGTTGCATTTGAGAAATCATTTTATCCAGAATCATCTGCATTGGAATCATGATAGCATGCTATTTGATGTCTGGTAACCCCACTAACATTACCCATCAGGCATCGCATTCGCCGATTCCATTTCTCATAGGCGGAGTGGGTGCCGTGCTAGCTCTGGTTGCTTTTGCCTTGATTATTCTGGCTTGCTCTTTCATAAAACAATCGGGTCGGATTCAAGTGAGCAACACTGGAGGACATTCTAATAATCCCGGTGCTCTTGTGGAATGCAGGGAGAAGAAGATTGAAGTCTGCAGGGAAGATACTGAGGCGAAAGTGATGGTGATTATGGCCGGAGATGAAAAGCCCACTTTCCTCGCAGAGCCTGCAATGAGTAGAGCCGGAGACATGGAAAATATGGTTTGACAATTTCTTGCAATATTAAATTGGCAAACTGATGAGCAAGGGATTGCCTCCGAGCACATCAGGTCACAAAGCACTGTCTGAGTACATTTAGCAGTTATTGGTGGACTATTAGGCACGCTAGGTATAGTGTGAAGATGTCGACATCTTCATTTCTGTAGTACTTTTAACAGATCTTGAAAACACTTGCTGATGCATAATATTGAATCCGATCAAAATCCGTCCATCCGGTGGCGACTAGCTCCCCCCCGCCCCAAGAAAAAAGTAAAGAGTTTCCTGATTGTCATTGCTTATTTAATGAGGCTATGTTTTGTTTGGTTTCTTTTGGGATCATGGTCTGATTTCTACCATGACTTATTTAATAAGTAAGTCTGTGTTTTGTTTTGCTTCTTGGCATTATAGCCAAAACTTCATTCATGATAGCATATACGTAATAACCCATTCTGGACCGTGGACACCGAAAAAACAAGGTTCATGCTGTACAAAGTTCGTCTGCACACTCACATTGAACATTCTGCATATTCAAAATTTTCTAAGTTAGGTTATCATGTATCCTCTTTAGTAATGCTATATTTTTTTCAAACCTTGTAGTACAGTGTAAACCCTGTACTACAGTGCAAGACCTTGTAGTATAGTGTAAGTAATGGAAACTCAACCTTGGTGGTTTGCAAATTGATCCACAAGATTTAGGGCCGAATATCTTTACTCAACCAATACTTATTCAAAACTTGTTGTATAGAGTTTTGCGACTTTGATCCATTGCAACATTTACCTTGGGACAACATCTATGTAATTCTGAGAGCTTTTCATATTTACAATTCTTTCCTTCTATATAATTTAATGTGATTTTAAAGTAACTTTGCACAACATAGCCATATAGATTGTATACCTTTATCACCAATCTTTAAATTATAGCATTATTTTTGGTTTATTTAATGGTGTTAAAGCACTAGCAAAATATTATCTAGCTTATCCTCATATAATATATAAATTTTAAAAAATATGTTATATGATTTATTTATTTAATTTCATTTCTTGTATAATTTATTGTGAAATATGTTTAAAGGTAAACATTGCTATCAAAAAATTAATGTAACAAAATTGTAACTAAAATCACTTTTTAATTAAATCAGAGAGTTCTCATTTTATATTAATAATCTCATCCAGGTGGATATCTATGGTCACCTACCACCTATTCCACTCACTTAAAGAACAATTTTCATTTTGGCAATTTTTTCCTAGTTTTTCGGTTCTAAACTTTCGGAGCCATTTTGAGGCCCTAAACAACTTCGAC
>JASDQU010105920.1:0-27489 GCA_032191745.1 Picea mariana | reverse complement strand
AAGGTAGATACAAACACAGAATATGCACTACCTAGCTTAGAAATAATAAGATATATGCAACACTCTTCCTCCATTTTTATCTTACATTCTTCACATAAAATTTTAAGTGTTTTAAACTTAGATAGATAGTCTCCAAGGCAAGAAAAATCACTTGGACTCAAGGTCAGTATTTGATTTTCTAAATGTTGTGCTCAAATAATATTGAATTTACCAAACACAGATTCAATCATGTTCCAAGCTCTTTGGGGTCATCAATTCCTTGAAGGTGGTACCTTAAATCAGGAGAGATGGACATTCCGATTAGTCCACATGCTTCGCCATTCCTATTATCCTATTTGTCTTTCTTATCATCCTCAGTGGCCATTGTTTCCTTTCCCAAGGTAATCTGGTACAGGCCCTTACTTCTTAATAAATCTTCCATATGGGATTTCCATTGGAAGTAGTTGTTGTTGGTAAGAAATACATTACTTGTAGAAGCCATATTAAATATGCAAATAATTCGGATTTAAAAAATGAAACTAATGATCTAGATGGAAATATCTTGAAAAGTTATGCGGTTTTAAAAAAAAACGGCACTGAAAATGGACTTTCGATGTGAGAGTTATGCCCTTTTTAAAAAAGGCATAAACAGTAACCAAATAACCACGTGATAGTGTAAGCTACTTTATGAAGTGACCCACTTTTATAAAGAGAAGTGGGGATCACTTTTACAATGAAGTTACCTTATAACAGAAAAGTTGCATGAAAAATAAATAACTCTAAAATAAAATATAAAGCTACGTATAGTGATTCACTTTTATACTTGAAGTGAAATGCACTTTACAATTTTTAGCATGAACGTTTTCAAAAAAAGTAACAAAAGAGAGACTTGAACACAAGACCTCTTACTTAATAAGGCAAGCTTTAACCAAATGGTCTAGCAAAACATATTGTGATGTTCATAAGGAGGATTGGGGGTGTTTTTGTTGTTGTTTTTGTGGAAGACAGCCTTGGAAAGCATGCTAAGAAAAGCCTCTTTTCACACAAGAAAAAATTTTCGCTTATCAATGACAACAAGGGTTAGATCTCGGTTAGCTTACCTGGAAGATGCACCTTTTCCTATCTGTTTCTAATTTGTCGAGATCGCGTAGGGTGCGACAGAAAGAGAATATGCATATATCAAAGAGTAGCAACCTGGAAATAAAAACTACAAACCGAAATAAAATCAAAATAAAACTTTGCAGAAATTTAAAAAATGCGTATTCAGGCTTTATACCTCCAAATCTGACTATAATGGCCGTATCTTGGGCAAACAAAAACCTTTTCGAGTGAAACAAAAAGTGTTCCTGAATGAAACGAGTGCTCTGGATGTAATGGAATGGTCCTCTCAGCCCATAAATGTAGGAAAATTCCATAAAATGGAGATGTGGAAACTCAACTTCATGATCTCAATCTACAACAGGAGCGGGTCTTCAAACAGGCTCTGATTCCATGTTCAACAACAAAAATATTCCAACAGAGGATGAACACCTTCAGTAACCACTCACATAACTAGATCAAATATCAACACATCGATGTTTTCACATGGTAAAACCCCTACAGAGAAACATCCACGGCCCCAGCCAACGCGACCACTTGGAGTAGTTTATTAATGCAAAGAAAAAGATTACAAAGAGATTTTACAAGAGTGTTTCTCACAATTGATCATCGGAAAATGACCCTCCATGCTCTTTAAATAGAGATCATGGACCAATCGGGTGTTAATCCATGGATCAATGTCCGTTAAGATCGNGATCACTCTATGTCGGGAACATATCGTGACCATCGAATTTCCTAACTACAAATGCATACTAATGCATACTAAAGAAACACACTTTTACCTAACAACATATTAGACCAAGTAGATATTAACTAAATCCTAAGTTTCTAAATATCCTAACATGTTAATGTGAGTGTAGAACCCACAAACCCATGTGCGACTAATACACCAAAGATAACACCACCATTTAGACAACAAAAGTTCGGAACAAGTCTAACAGCAGGAAGTACATATACACAAGGAACAATAAATGGAGGAGATAGTTCAAGCAACACTTTTCAGGTATCTACACCATGCGGAGGTAGTATTTTGACATTCATAATGGAAGGACATGATCCCACCATCAGGTTACCAAAATTTCGAGGAGAATCAACAAAAGACCCTGCGAAACACTTGTTCATTTGTGAAAATATCTGGGAAGAAAAACAGGTCATTGAAGAAGATAGAAAAATTGTGCAGTTAGTGATTAGGCTAAGAGACCACACATTATACTGGCACATGAGTTTAGATGAAAATAGTGCATCGAGGACGACAAGGAAACTGACCGACATTAAGAAGGTGTTGATAAATGAGTTCCATAAGCTGAGCTCAAAGGATAAATACATGAATGAAATGATAGAAATCCAAATAACACCTGGAGATTCTTTATGGGAGATTGGTCATCGATTCAAGTGACTAAAGGGAAAGTTAAAAAATCTCATGAATGATATGCAACATTGACACTTTTTTGTTAATTCACTAGTCCCACACTTAAAATATCCATTGTGACAAAAGAAGTTATGCAGGAAGCCTTGCAATTGGAATGAAATCCATATAAACAGACAGATCTAGCTATTGAAGAACTAAAGGAGGATTTGAAGAACTTAACATTCCAACTCAACCAGAATAAGAATAAGTATAAACAAGAATTTGTTTGGTGTACCACATGTAGGACAGAAGGACACCACAAGAACGAGTGCCCAACATTCACGTAGTATATGGAAACAGGAATGCCAAACATGTAACCCACATGAGGATCATTGTGTGAAGTCTGTAAGAAACCAGCTCATGACCCCTATCACTTCCCGATGATGCATAAATACGAGATAGTCCCAAAGAATTCATACTGCACCTTTTGCAGGTCAGTGGGCCATGATGACAAAGAGTGTAGACCTATGGAGTTGATGCGAGAAATGACATTAGACGCATATAGAGTGAAGGAAGAAATGATGACGGGGCAAGCTACACCACAATTTAATTCAGTTTCATCTCCATACAACATTACGCAGTAGTAGTATAATACTGCATAGAAACAATACAATAACGTCAAGCTACAGTGCAACGCAGTACAACCTCAATACAATACCATGCAGTATAATTAGAAGCCTCAGTATAATGCACCAAGAGGAGATCGAGTAGTCTATAGAGGTGGAGGATGATCAAGAGGAGGTTTCAGATGAGGTAGAGGACTAGTGGTGTTTCATAACTATCAAAAACTGAGACATTATACAAGAGAATGTTCACTTCTACCAATGACTTGTATGTATTGTCTCACATTGGATCATGACACAAAATAATGTCCAACACTACTAGCAAAGATCCAAGAAAGGAAGAACCAAAATAATCAAAATGTTCAGGGAATTTCATCTGAAGCAAGGGATGAGGGACAAAATATCAACATAGTTACTCATGGAGGAGCGAAAATAGGAAACAACACATCTTGACAAGAACCAGTACAAAATAAGTGGGTAAAGAAGAGCACCGAACCAAGGAAATAGTTCGACACACAGAACGAGAAGGAAATATTTAAGGAAGCCAGAGAAGAATTTCAAAACGAAGACATGGCGTCGACTTCAATTGCACAACGAAACAAGGAAGAACCAGAGTACAAAATGTGTAATATCCCTCGACCGAACCCAATTGTAAAAGTAATATAAATATACTTAAGATGGTGAGTTGTTTTGATTTCATTTGGTAATGCACATCATGTGGCATAGTGTGTGCATGAACTATGCAGTAAAATGATGTAATATGCACATCGCAAGATACCGCGCACAGTAAATAAGGTGCACGCAGTATGGAGGACAATAAACCTCATGTATATGATATGTGTTATAGGCTGGTGAGTTGGTTATCATAAGCTGGGATGCTTATGCTTTGATATTAGGCCGGAATGCCTAGATGTCAAGGGCCAATGTGCCTCCTTTTTACATGACTCGTGATTAATATAAAATACATCGTTAGGGAAAGGGAGGGCCAAAATTCAAGCGAACATTATATTAATATTCCTAAAACATAAAGTATGGATAATTATTTGATCCTAAGTTCTAAAGTTTGAGACAAGTGGACCAAAGTAACTTCCGATATGACAAGTGTCAAGTTGGGGACATGCATTCATATTGTCAAAGGACTTAGCTCTTTTGGGGAATTCCAGAGATAGGGAGCTCGACCATCATTATCACCATCACTTTTCATGAAGAGTTCACAGTGAATCTTGTACACACTCAGTTATACAGTCCATGATTCCATGACCATTTTCACTCACACATTTCATTATCCTAGAGACAACCTTTTCACCATTGGAACTTGTTCCCATAACCCTTTTTGGTTGGTGTACCTGGTTAGCTTGGAGCGGGATTGAAGAAGCAGGTTCTCAGGCCCGTGAGTAGTTCTCTGAGGGAGAGAATTGTTAGGGATTGATTCCCGAAGGTGATAAACTACAGCTACAACACTCTGAGACTTCTGGTCCGGCATGTTGTTGAAGCATTGGAAGGGAAGTGGGGTAGCCGAGGGACTGTTGAGAAGAGAAGGGGCAAACTTCCTTGGGTGGGATAGGCATGTGGGGAATGAGAGGCTATAGGTTGTTAATTGAGTGAGAACCCTTTTTGGTTGGTGTACCTGGATAGCTTGGAGTGGGATTGAAGAAGTGGGTTGTCAGGCCTGTGAGAATTTCTTTGAGCAAGATATTTTCTAGGGATTGATTCTCGAAGGTGATAAACTATAGCTACAACATTCTGATACTTCCGGTCTAGCCTGTTGTTGAAGGCCTGGAAGGGAAGTGGGGCAACCGAGGGACTGTTGAGTATAGAAGGGGCACACTTCCTTTGGTGGGACAGGCATGTGGGGAATGAGAGGTTGTAGGTTGTTAGTTGAGTGAGCACCTGAGACAGAGTCTTTCTTGTTGTCCTTGAGCCTTAGCCTGGATAGGAACCCTTTACCCTGGGAGGAGTTCAGTCCTAGATCAGGGGTGACTCACTGCTGAGAGTGATGAATAGTGTAGTATATGGCTAGGAAGTTCGTGGATGGTATGTAAGCAGTTGGTGACAATCTTTCTAAGATAAGTACCAATTGTAAGATAAATTGATATGTTGCTTTGTTATTTACATGCCTATGTTACGATTTTATCATATATGTGATTATGATTTCTTTTGTGCTTATGGGTAATTTCCTGTAAATGATGTATATCTGTAGTTACTGTTATTTCAATATAAAAGTCGTATGTTACAAAAAGAAAATTGTTGTTTATCTTTAAAGCATCCGCAAGAATGTTGTATGTATACGTTTTAGTTGCATGCAGTTTAAAGAGTAAATATAGGTGGCATAGCTTAGTTGATTACTTGGAATGTTACCAACTAGTGTCAGAGCATGAGTGGTTTCTCTAGAGTGTCACACTCGGACCTGTGGCTGGTCGGAAGAACATTACAAATTGGTATCAGAGCTTCAGTTCAACACTGAGCTTGGATGGGTCAGAGGGGTGCAATTGAAGTGAATATTCACAGAAAAGTAACTTCGAAGTGACCAGAATTGGATTCACAGAGTGTCCTTGGAAAAAGGTTGGCATACTGGTACATGTGGTAAATTTGGCACGGTGTGGGAAAACGTTGGCGTGCCAGTGTGCGCGGTAAATTGTGGCGTTGCATGGAAGATTATTATGTGTAGATGCACATGCTGAAATTAGCCTTGCGCGGTGAGCACACACATAGTAAGGTGCACATGGGGTGTGAAATTATTTCTTAATGTAGAGGAGTTTAGTTGGTACGTGCATAAGTATTACTATAATTTGTGTCGCGACAGTGTATTAAGTAGTGTGCAGAGACAATTGGGCACGATGGAATATGTTGAACTTGACATGGCGCATGCATAGGACGAAAATGCATGTGGAACATCGATGCACGGTATCAAAACTGTGCGCAGTGGGTATTGGTGCACAACCCCAGAGTAGTGCATATAAGTAGTTGGTACGACAAAGAAGAAATGGACAGTAAATTTAGGTGCACGGAAAAGTGTTTTACCTTGTGATATTGCTATGCACTTCAAATATAAATGAACAGGTCAAAGTTTAGTGCGCACGAAGTTGCTTGGACTGTGATGAGTCTAATTTTAAATTGAATAATAATAAAAGAAAAAAGAAACACACAACTGCATTGATGCATTCATTAATTAAAAATAAATAAAAAAAATCCAAACTTTAATTTCCTCCGATTTAGACAGGTGAAAATAAAATATAAGATTACAAGAAAAAGTTATTTTAAAGAGAACAAGATTCATAACATCACCAGATATAAATTGTAATAAAACAGTCCAAAATATGTTTCTGTATTTATATAATCGTAATAATTACAAATTACAAAAAGGGGATGATAGCAATTACCCTGTTGAAAAAGGGTTGTTTAAGAACATGCCTATCATCTCTGGTACTCTTTATCTCCGCTACCATCTATTCAAATTTTGCTGAGACACACTTATTTTAGTTGAATACTTACTTCAACTTAGCGATATCCACCTTTAAAGAAGATTCTAACCAGATCGGTTGATTCTCTCCAACACTTTCGGCTGCTTCAGCCATAGATCCCTCCTTCTACCGCTTCCTCCTTTTCTTCTTAGCGGTTGGCCTGTTGATGACTAAATCCTTTATAGTAGGATTCAGCTTGGCTTCCAATCGTGAGTCTATAACCAGCTATGTGTGGAACTTAGTTTCTAAAATGTGTGCAAGGACCCTTTCCTCCTTACTCGCAGAAAAGTCTAGTATGTTTCTCGAATAACCAATCTCACTCAACTTAGCCTTGTCCATGTATCTTAGGTTGGGGATACCGAAATGTGTCTTTATAGAGAGAAGGAAGTCGAGTAGTTTGGATATTAATTCGATTATGGATACACATGTATCTTCATACTTGGGTAGTGGTAATTATAGAACTCCATTTATGAACCGTAGATGGATTACGTACAACAGCGTTAGGTTTCCATGCTTGGCCAATCCATTTCGAATGATTATCTTTTGAGTTCATTACATGGCGAAATTCAACCCATGTCACATGGCTGCAAAGTGCCAAACGAGGGAGGCAGGGTGATCTGACTAGCCGTTGGCTACTCCATGAGTGGTGGATTTGACATTTTGAGACACGTGATACTGCATCCTAGCGAAAGTGGTTTCAGAAAACCACCTTCTTGCTCAAGTGTATCTCTGAAGGCACTGTACGTCTGTGTTTTAGAGACTTGGGTCTTATCTAGAATTTCCATGGTGATAGCACCAGGAAATCAAGAGAGATAATTCTGATGTGTATATAGGATCAAAAGGTGCTTATTCTCATGAATTGTTGAAATTTAGCCTGATAAGTTTTGATGGCTACATGTTTTGCAGAATTAACAACAGCTCAATCAGATCAGACCATCGCGGAGTCCATAAGAATGGAAGAAGCATAGGGGAATTACAATCAGAAAAATGAGAGCAGAGGGGTGGATGTCCATTTGGGAATGGAAGGAACGAACTCCAACAGACATGGAGAAGAAAGGAATGAAGATATGAATATAGCTGAGACCATTAAGAATTTGTAGAAAGATGTCTGAATCCATAAAATTGAGAATGAAAGGCTTATGAAAGCCAAAGAGCAGCAGGATGACTTTAACATGAAGCTATTGGAAGATTTGAAAAAAATATAAAAGAAATTGGTTAAGGAGAGTAACTCAAGTAAATCTGAGAGTCACAAATCTTTAGAGGAGAAAGGAAAAGTAAAAAGTGCTAATAGACATCACCATCATTCCCAAAGGCATTCCAATAATAGAGCAGGAAACATCTCAAGTCTATCCCCTGTCAGAAGGTATAAGAGATCTGGGGTGGATGAGCTGCGAGGAGAAATGAACAAAATCAAACCTCCTACATTTGATGGTGAGCACAAGAAGGATGAAGATGCAGAAACATGGTTGCTAGGCATGAGGAAATATTTTCAATTACATAATTATTCTTCTCATGCAGAAGGTAGAATCGCTATCTATCAACTCAAACAAAAGGCCTCCATGTGGTGGGATCAACTTGTGCAGCTGCGGCACATTGTAGAGAAAAGTGTTACTTGGAAGGAATTCAAGAAGTATTTTGAAAAGAAGTACTTAAATAAAAGGTACTATGACAAGAAAATGAAATAGTTATTTGAACTTAAGCTTGGAAGTATGAACATAGATGAATATGAGAGAAGGTTTCTGGAACTGTTGAAGTATGTCTCTTTCATTAAGGATGAGACGGTCAAGATTGAAAGGTATTTAAGTGAATTTCCATCATTCATCAGTGATAAAATATACTATTATGAACCCAAGACATTAGAAGAGACCATAAGGAGACCTAAATGCTTATATGATCAAGCGAAAGCAAGGCCAACTTTCCAAAAGGCTTGGGAAGACAATAAGAAATTCAAGATGGATCAAAGGAAGAAGGGAGATAAGCCACCATTCTTCAGAAATAATCCACAATGGTAGCAAATGCATAAGGAACCCAGAGTGATTGACATGGGGAGTCAAGGGAAAATACAACCACCTATGCAATGTTGGGGTTGTAAAGGAGACCATAGGTTCAGAGATTGACCTCAAAGAGGTGAAAAAAGTAGGTTTGCTCACAATGTACAATGATTTGAGACGGTAGAGGACATGGGCATATATGTGCCAAGGATCTATGCAGCCCTGGACAATAAGAAAGCATGGGAAATCCTAGTTGGTGCAACTGGCTATAGGAGCCAGAAGAAAATTTAATGAGATGGTTAAGTCATGCCTCATAGACATGAATGGACTAAATACCAAGGTGGATTTAAACATCTTGCCTTTAGGTTCCTATGAATGTCTAATTGGGATGGATTGGATGGACCAACATCACACTCTCTTAGATTTTCAAAACAAAGATTTTACTTTCCTGCATGAGGAAGGGAAACTAAGGAAGGTACAAGGAATTCCCAGGGAAGTAACCATTAGAGAAATTTTAGCATTGCAGCTGAAGAAATGTTACAAAAAAGGATGTCAAATATTTGCGTCTCATTTGACAGAGACACCTAAAGATAAGGTGCCAAATTTGGAAAATTATGTATTCCTGGAAGATTCTGAGGATGTGTTCAAGGAGGTACCTGGACTACCCCCAAGGAGAGACAATGATTTCTCTATAAATTTGATGCACAGGGCAATGCCAATATCAAAGAATCCTTACAGAATGAGTACACTAGAATTGAAGGAGTTTCAAATGCATCTTGAAGAACTTCTAAAGAAGGGGCATATATGCCCAAGCATGTCACCTTGGGATGCCCCAGTCTTGTTTATGAGAACGAAAGATGAAATAATAAGGTTTTGCATTGACTTCAAATAGTTGAATAAAGTGATTGTTAAGAACAAGTATCCTCTACCAAGGATTGATGACCTCTTTGATCAATTGAGGGATGCAAAGATATTTTCAAAGATAGATCTTAGATCAGGATACCATCAGGTAAGAATTAAAGAAGAAGATATTATCAAGACCGCCTTCAGAACAAGGTATGGTCATTATGAGTTCACCAACTGTTTTCATGTTCTTAATGAATGGTGTTTTCCAAGAGCATTTGGACAAGTTTGTCATTGTATTTTTGGATGACATTATCATATATTCCAAGTCAGAGGAAGATCATGAAGATCATTTGAGGATGGTGTTGCAAGTATTAAGGGAACGTCAGTTATATGCCAAATTGATCAAGTGCTCATTTTATCAGAAACATATTCATTATTTGGGGAATATCATTTCACAAGATGGGATAGCAGTGGATCTTGAAAAGATAGAAGAAATTAGAGAATGTTCATCACCGAAGAATGTGACAGAGGTGAGATCATTCATGGGTCTTGCAGGTTACTACAGAAGATTTATTGAAGGATTCTCAAAGATTGCACATCCAATCACTTCCTTGCAAAGAAAGGGAATAAGTTTCATTGGACACTGGATTGTGAGAGAATTTTCCAACACTTGAAACAATTATTAACAAGTGCTCCAATATTAAGGATTGCATACTCAGAAGAAGACTTCATTGTATGCACTGATACATGTAATGAAGGACTTGGTGGAGTCCTCAGTCAAAATGGGTTTGTCATATGTTATGAATCAAGGAAGTTGAAGGATCATGAAAGAAACTATGCCACTCACGATTTGGATTTGGCAGCCATAGTGCATGCCTTGAGGAAATGGAGACACTACCTCATGGGAAAAAGGGTTGAGCTAAGAATAGACCACAATGGTCTGAAATATTTATTTGATCAGCCAAATTTAAATGCTAGACAAAGAAGATGGTTATAATTTCTAAGAGAATGTGACTTTGAGATAAAGCATATCAAGGGGAAGGAGAATAAAGTGGTTGATGCACTCAATAGTAAGGTGCATGAGTTACATACTACAACCATTAGCATGTACCAAACTAATGTTAAAAACAAAATTCTGGAGGTTGCTAATGCAAATCTGCAGTACAGAGAATTGGTAGCAATGTTATAGTAGGGTAAGATACTTCGGAAGGTGGATGATTATAAGTTGGGGATAGATGGAATACTGTTGCACAAGAACAATATTTTTGTTCCAAAATTCCAGTACTTGAAACGTATGATTTTGCATGAAATGCATAATGTTCGTTATGCAAGACACCCTGGATATCAGAAAACTATGGGAGCGATCAAGAGCCATTACTTTTGGCCAGGTATGAAGAAAGAGATCGCCAAGTACATCGCTAGATGTATGGAATTCCATAAAGTGAAAGATGAGAATAGAAACCCAATAGGGTTGTTGCAACCTTTAACCATTCCTGAATGGAAGTGGGAAGTGGTGACAATGGATTTTATTACAGGAAGTGGGAAGTGGTGACAATGGATTTTATTACAGGATTCCCTAGGACAGGCAAGCTGCATAATTCGATCATGGTGGTAGTGGAAAAGATTACAAAATATGCCCATTTTATTTCACTGAAAACTACGTGCAAGGCAGCAGAAGTTACTGATATTTTCATGAAGGAAGTGGCACGATTGCACGGGATTCCTAAAACAATTGTGTCCGAAAGAGACCCAAAATTCACCTTGAATTTCGGGAAAAGATTGTTCAAAGGATTCACAATGAATCCAAACTTTAGTATAGCTTATCATCCTGAGTCTGATAGATGGACATAAAGAGTGAACAGGGTGATAGAAGATATACTGAGAGTTTATGTGATGGATAAACCATCGAAATGGGAAGACTACCTACACTTGGTAGAATTCGCATACAACAATGGGTATCAGGCATCATTGAAGATGAGCCCATTTGAAGCACTTTACGGTAGAAAGTGCAATACTCGAGTGAGTTGGGATAATCTAGGTGATAGGATAGTAGTTGGGCCAGAGTTTCTTAGGGATATGGAGGACTAGATGACAAAATTAAGTAGAATTTAAAAGCTGCCCAAGATAGATAGAAAAGTTATGCCGATAAGAACATAACCCACAGAAAATTCAAAGTGGGTGATCATGTTTTCTTGAAAGTGAAAGCTAACAGGAGTTCCCTGAAGTTGGGCAGCTACACCAAGTTGGAAGATAGATTTTGTGGGCCTTTTGAAATACTGGAGAGGATTGACCCAGTTCCTTATATGATTACATTGCCTACATCTATGTCTATTCATAATGTCTTCCATCTATCATTGCTAAATAAATATATACCTGATTCTAATCATGTTATTGATTGAGATGTGATTCAGGTGGAGCAGGAAGGCACTTTTCAAGTGCATCCGGTGCGCATTTTGGACTGGAAATTCAAGTAGCTCCAGAACTGATCCATAGGGATTGTAAAGGTTCAATGGACCTGGTATAGTCCTGAGTATTCTACTTGGGAGCATGAAGATGAAATGAGGACAGAATACCCGCATCTTTTTGAAGATTTTTGAAAACTATGATATATATGGGTGTATGATGCACTGAGGACAATGGATAAATAAGGGGAGGGGATTGTAATATCCCTCGACCAAACCCAATTTCAAATGTAATATAAATATACTTAAGCTAGTGAGTTGTTTTGACCTCATTTGGTAATGTACATCATGTGGCATAGTGCGCGCATGAACTGCACAATAAAATTATGTAAGATGCACATCACAAGATACTGCGCGTAGTAACTAAGGTGAGCGCAATATGGAGGACAACGAGCCTCGTGTATATGATATGTGTTATAGGCTAGTGAGTCAGTTATTATAAGCTGGGATGCTTATGTTTTGGTATTAGGCCAGAATGCCTATATGTCAAGGGTCAATGCGCCTACTTTGTACATGACTCATGATTAATATAAAATACATCATTGTGTGCATACCGAACATGATAAAAGAGATGGGGGACCAAACTTCACCAGTTAGCTAAAGGGAGGGCCAAAAGTCAAGGGAATATTATATTAATATTCCTAAAACGTAAAGTATGGACAATTATTTTATTTTAAGTTCTAAAGTTGGAGACAAGTGGACCAAAGTAACTTCCGATATGCCAAGTGTCAAGTTGGGGACATGCATTCATATCATGGGGGGCCTTAGATCATTTGGGGAATTCCATAGATGGGAAGCCCGAACATCATTCTCACCATCACTTTTCATGAAGAATTCACAGTGATTCCTGTACACACTCAGTTATCAAGTCAAAGATTTCATGACCATTTTCACTCACGCATTTTGTTATCCTGGAGACAACATTTTCACCATTCTGGAACCTGTTCCCATAAGCCTTTTTAGTTGGTGTACCTAGTTAGCTTGGAGATGGATTGAAGAAGCGGCATATCAGGCCCGTGAGAAGTTCTCTAAGTGAGAGAATTGTTGGGGATTGATTCTCGAAGGTGCTAAAATGCAGCTACAATGCTCTAAGACTTCCGGTCCGACCTGTTGTCGAAGCCCTGGAAGGGAAGTGGGGCAGCCGAGGGACTGTTGAGCAGAGAAGGGGCACACTTCCTTCGGTGTGGCATGCATGTGGGGAATGAGAGGCTGTAGGCTATTAGTTGAGTGAGCACCCTTTTTGGTTGGTGTACCTGGTTAGCTTGGGGCAAGATTGAAGAAGTGGGTTGCCAGGCCCGTGGGAAGTTCTCTGAGAGAAAGAATTGTTGGGTATTGATTCCCGAAGGTTCTAAAATATAGCTAGAGCACTCAGAGACTTCCGCTCTGGCCTATTACTGAAGCTCTGGAAGGGAAGTGCGGAAGACGAGGGACTGTTGAGAAGAGAAGGGGAACACTTCCTTGGGATGGACAAGAATGTGAGGAATGAGAGGCTATAGGTTATTAGTTGAGTGAGCACCTGAGATAGAGTCTTTCCTATTGTCCTTGATCCTTCGCCTAGATAGGAACCCTTTACCCTAGGTGGAGTTCAGTCCCAGCTCGGGGGTGACTCACTGTTGAGAGTGATGAACAGTGTAGTGTATGCCTGGGAGGTTTGTGGATGGTTTGTAAGCAATTGGTGACAATCTTTCTAAGATAAGTACCAATTGTAAGATAAAATGATATGTTGCATTGTTATTTACATCCCTATGTTACGATTTTATCATATATGTGATTATGATTGCTTGTGTGCTTATGGGTAATTTCCTGTAAATGATGCATATATGTAGTTACTATTATTTCAATATAAAATTTGTATGTTACAGAAAGAAAATTGTTCTTTATCTTTAAAGCTTCTGCAAGAATGTTGTATGTATATGTTTTAGCTACATTCAGTTTAAAGAGTAAATATAGGTGGCATAGCTCAGTTGATTACTGGGAATGTTATCGACTAGTGTCAGAGCATGAGTGGTTTCTCTGGAGTGGTGCACTCCGGCCTGTAATCCATGGGATAAGTAAGTACAATCAAAGAATTTTTTCAATCATGTGTAAAAGTATTAAATGATCCATAATTTGTCAAAATATTTCAAAACATACTAGAAAACTATAGCAGTGAGACAGAAGGAAAACTAGAACAAAAAAAAGTCAATCACCTACACACAAGAAGAATAACATGTAGGGATTTTAGACTGAATGCCAACATTGGAGATTTCAATATGGAAGACATCATACTAGATCTAGGATCTGAAGTTAGTGTATTACCAAAAAAGATATGGCAATGCATGGGAGAGCCCACATTAGGATATTCACCTGTTCAATTGAAATTGGAAAATCAACATAGAGTCCTACCAATTGGTAGACTAAAAGGAGTGTCAATAGATCTAGATGGAGTGTGCACTAAATCATATTTTGAAGTCATTTAAATAGTGGACGACACAACACCTTACCCAACGTTGCTTGGTCTGGATTGGGCATTTGACAACTAGGACATAATCAAATTAAAGACCAGAAAGATGACATTTGAGTAAGGAGAATACAAGGTCATCGTGCCATTAGACCCATAAGAGGGGGAGAGGTTTATATAACCTACTTGTTTGGAATTAGAGGAAATCGTCCAGTTGTACAGAACAACTGCGCGCTATGAGGATTACGTAAACCCAACTGCAGACGAAATAATCAGTTGGAGGAGCATTAATTCATGGGAAACAAACTCATATACTGGTTTAGAGAACTGGAAACAAATGCTACACAAAGTATCCATGAGAATATGTGCAAGAATAGACCTCATAGTAAGATGGGTAGGCACAGAAATCAAAGAACCACCCAATTTCCACAGAATCAACGATTTGGAAATTTTTTTGACACAGTATGAAAACGAATTCTTAGAGAACCAAAGAATGTTAGCACTTGATATAGCACTCAAGGACACACCTATAGGATGATGGGGAGCACACAAAGAGACAATCACAGATTGGTACCAATGTAAGCGGTTACTGCACATAAGGTTGAATGCAGAACATAAAAGCAATAAGAAACATAAGTATGATGGACAAGGGGAACCCGCAGAACACTTGGAGGAGTGTAGAACGCTGTGGAAAATGACACCTCTATAGGAATGGCCTCATCATTTTATACACACCCTAGAGGGCATACCAACAAAATGGTATAAAAACCAGGAATTGCGTAAGGGAACTACAACCTAGACGACATTGCAACAGAACTTTATAGTCACTTTCTCATTCGAGCATGAGAACCCCAACATAGATGTCTCTCTTAAATGGATAACAGGAGTGATATTCATCAAATAAATAGAAGTATAACTTATCACAGAAGAACACAAATGGAATAGATGAACAATCAAGGAACTATTCTCATGCTACCATGTACAAGAGGAAGCACCGAATGAAGACGATTCATGAAATATTCAGATTGAAGAAGAAGAAGGAGAAAGAGATGTGGAAGGTCCACCCATAGAATCAAAAGTCACTTCCATGTCGATCAAAGTAACTAAATTCAACATTGGGGCATTCACGAATACCAAGATGGCCAACATTGGAGATTATTGGGATGAGCAAATAGTGGAAAGCATAACAAATTCATTGTGAGAATACATCGACTTGTTTCCCACAACATTTATAGAGATGAAGGTTATAACTCAAAGAGTTAGGAGAGATGAAGATACCACTCAAACCTGAAGCAAGAACGATCAGAAAACAACCATATAGACTGAACCCAATATACAAGGAAAAGGTCAAGGTTGAGATCAATAGGATGCTCAAAGCCAACATCATAGAACCGGTCAAAGAATCAGAGTGGATAAGCCTGATGGTAGTACAGGACAAGAAATGAGGGATAAGGATATGTGTTGAGTTGAGGAATTTGAATGATGGATGTCTACATGAACCATTCCCTACACCTTTCACAGATGATGTGTTAGAAAACGTAGGAGGACATGAAGATTATTCATTCACTAATGGATTCTCAGGCTACCATCTGATCAAGATAGCACAAGAATACATATACAAGACCACGTTTGTGACATAATGGGGATATTATCAGTACACATTCATGTCGTTTGGATTGAAGAAGGAACCAACAATCGTTTCCAAAGTAGTCATTGTTGCATTTCAGGAATTCGTCCACCAGTTTCTCGAAGTATACTTGGATGATTGGAGAGTCTACAGTTTGTTGAAAGAACATGTAAAAGTCTTCCGACTAATGCTGGAAAGATGTAGAAAATTCCATATATAACACAACATACAGAAATGCATATTTGTAACACCGTTTGGGATACTATTGGGCCATATAGTATGAAAACAAGGTTTACTCGTATATCCTGCAAAGATTGCAGTAATTGTTAACTTACCACCACCAAAAATAGTTTGTCATCTTGGAGCGACATTGGGACACATAGGATACTATAGGAAATTTATCAAAGGATATGTGCATATTAATGCACCAATGGAAAAGTTGTTAAGAAAGGATACAAAGTTTCAGTGGAACAACGAATTCCAACACGGTCTGGATACCCTGAAGGGAAAGATGATCACTGCACCAATATTAGTATTTCCAGACCAGGAGAAGACATTTCATGTCCATGTAGATGCATCATCCATATCTCTTGGCGTTATCTTGGCGCAGCCATGAGTGGGAGACTTGGATCACCCAATAGAATTTGTGAGAAGAAAGTTGTCTGAATTGGAGCAAAACTATAACACTACGGAAAGGGAAGGCCTAGCTATGGTCTATGCACTACAAAAATTCAGACATTACTTATTGGGGAAACACTTTAATATGTTCACAAGTCACTCAACCCTAAAATACCTAGTAAACAAGACAGTGTTGGAGGGAGAATCTTTCGTTGGTTACCACTATTTCAAGAATTTGACTTTGAAGTAATAGTTAAGACAGGAAAATTGAATGCAAGACCTGACCACCTATCAAGGGTCACAAATGGAGAAGAACCTACGAAATTACAAGAAAAAATTTCGAATGCCCAACTATTCTAAGTCTATATCACTGATGAATAATTTGCAGATATCATTCATTACTTGAGCACAAGAAATGTTCCGCAAGTATATAACACCATTCAGAAGAAAAACCATGTAGCTTGCGCTGCTGACTATCAACTGGTTGCAGGACACCTATAAAAAATGGGGGTAGATAGCATCTTACGAAGGTATGTGTTAGAGCACAAAAGACCAAGAGTATTAATAGAAGCCCATGAGGGAATAGCAGGAGGGAATTATGCAGGCAAAGCTACTGTGCACAAGGTATTGCACGCAAGACTATGGTGGCCAACGATTCATAGAGAATCAAAGGAGTACTATCAAAGATGTGATGTCTGTCAAACAATAGGCAAACCCAACATAAGAGATGAGATGCCATTACGACCACAAGTAACATTGTAGGAATTCGACAAGTGGGAAATAGACTTTGTGGGACCAATCAACCCACCATCAAGAAGAGTATGATCTAGGTACATTATCATTGTGACAGAGTACCTAACAAGATGGACGGAAGCCACACCAGTAAAGGATTGTAGTGCAGAAACAACAACACACTTATTATTTAAACATGTGATAACTAGATTTGGGTGCCTAATATTATTTATGAGATACCAAGGCACACACTTCATAAACACAACCATCAGTACTATGACTGAAGAGTTTGAATTCCATCATCAGAAGATCACAACATATCACCCACAAGAAAATGGCATCGTGGAAGAATTCAACAAAATCCTGGAGAACGTGCTGACAAAGATCTGTAAAATCAATAGAGATGACCGGGACCTCAAAGTACCAGCAGTATTATGGGAATACAAGACTACATGAAAAAAGTTGTTAGGGAACACACCATTTAAACTAGTTTATGTCCAAGAAGCAATGGTTCCATTAGAATCTTTAGTACCAAGCTTGTCAATAGAAGCAATTACACAAATGACATAACGAGGCATAGTACAGGAGAGAGTAAATCAATTAATGACCATGGAATAAGATCAAATCTTAGAAGGATTGCACCAACAAGTTCACAAATCAAGGGACAAACCTTGGCATGTTAGAAATATAAAGAAGAAAATTTTCAAGAAAGGAGATCTAGTACTGATGTATAACAACAAATCGCTTGAGCTCCCAGGAAGGCTAATAATGCATTGGCTAGGGCCCTACAAAGTAAAATATGTCATAGATGGAGGATTTGTATAGTTGAAAGACTTCTGAGGCACAGAACTCAGAGGGATGATCAATTGGAGCCGACTGAAGTTGTACAAGGACAGTCAAGCACCCACGACGTAATTAAAAAAAGATAAAATAACTAGAATTGTAAACAATACCAATAGAGGCGCAGTGTGCCGAAAGACAAAAAGTGAATGCACACTTAGGAACACAAACTTGCTGAGGAGAAGGACAATGTCCACGTCCAAAGGGAAACAAGAAGGAAAAGTAAATTCGACAAAAGAAGTACAACAAGACAACATTAATCAAAATTAAAGAACAGAAAAGACCGATGAGACGCCACATTTATCACGCCAACTAGAGAAGGAAAGGAAAATTAATGGAAAGCACAAAACCATCAGAGGTGCATTGAACCCATAATTAAGGAAGCATCCTCAACAAGTTTCATGCATTTCCCACACAACACATAGATGCGGGAGCATAGAGTCCATTTGTGAAAAGAGAGTAGGCAGAGAGAGATAGAGGTTAAAAATAACAGAGTCGAGTTCACAAAGCTGACAGAGACCAGTCAAACCAAACAAACGTTCTACATTCACCAGCATGGCACCACCAAAGAAAGCTAAAGTGAGATAGACCACCGGAAAAAATAGAGTGCAGACGAAGTCATGAGCACATGTGGAAGAAGGTGAACAATGGCCATGAGAGATCGTCAATGTTGAAGAAATCCTATATCTAGAGACAACATCGGTGAACCCTAGACCTATACTGGAAGAAACCCAACATCCAACACTAGAGGGAACGAATATAGATATACCAGTAGAGGTACAGAAGCCACATAACTGGGATGCAAAAACCCTGATGGAGGTGCAACCAGAGAACACCAAAGAACCTTCAAAAATTAATGGAACAACGCCAAATAGGGAAGCAGTAGTTGAGCCAGATGAGTCTCAAATGACAATATCATACCACCCACCGAAATGAACGGTCGAATATGTCACAGGTTGGTTGGAATGGTACTCTGAGGAATAATCGGAGGCCATTGGAACCTTGATCCAACCACCACCACCGAAGAAAGACAAGTTGTAGGTGCCCAGGTCACCCCACAATAAACCTCTCGCAATAGTCATTATACCACATATACCATACGGGGTACAGGTAGGAACAAATTTATTGGTTCATATAAGGAATGTCAAGTACTTGGACCACAATGTCGCAGATGTAGACAAGTTTCTGAAACTTGCAAAAAGAGTTTACATGAAGAAGGTGGGCACAAATCGGGTTGGGGAATCGATTGATCAATGACTCTAATGGGAAATAGGGTTGCAGAAGACAAGAATTTTAATTATGGTGGACCTACCACATTTTATCCATGGAAAGTATACAACCATTTATTAGCATTCACACATGGTGGAGACATTTGGTTCGACAAGAACGTGTCGATAGTTGTAGAGCTTATCTCAAGAATAAAAGGATTTCCATCCTGATACATGGATCCATCACATTTTCTAGATGAAAAATCCAGGGAGAAGGCACTAGAAAAAGAGATGAAGAAGAAGTATGGAACCGATAGGGGGACAAGAGGGATCATTATCAAGAGGATCAATGATGTCGTAACACAATTGGGTGCAAAAATATTATCCTGTAAGTTACTACAAAAGTGCCACAGGGAGGAAGTTTTGGCTGGAGTTGTCAAAGTTGTAGCTCAATGCACCTAAGGCACCTCAGTGAGTTCGGCACCATACCTATAGAAATTGTTCCTCGATGACTACAAGGATGCGCAGGATCTTTCAAAAAAGTTTCACAATTCATGGCTTATCACGTTCATAGCCTTTACGGGCTGGAAGGAACCAAGGTATGTAGCTTTTTGTACCAGACCCAAGCCAAATCAGGGAGAAAGATTCTTATTACTGAGAGCTATGCTAGATACTAAGCACAAAAGGATGAACATGTTCATATTGGAGGGATACCTACGTGACTTACAGGAAGCGATCAACAAAGTGTGGAGAATAACACCATAGGATGTCGCGCAGTATAAGGACATCGCCAACTTCAAGGCCATATGACATACAATGTGGATACATGCATGGAAGGATCTCAATAAACATTGGCTACAGATGTGTTACTATATCACAGAGGGTGACATCAACCTTGTGATCAAATACTAGGAAGATGAATGGAGGATTCTAGGCCTGACCCAGGATTTGTCCGAAAGAACAGTAGAAGAAGAGGTTGCACAACAAGAAATGTAGCCTCAAGAAATCCAAGTGCCCAAGAAACTAGGAACAGGCCAGGGAATCACAACATAGACAAATGAAGGGCCAGCGAAGACAAGAACCCAGAACGGGAAGAAGGATAAGATGTAGTCAGCCAAAGAGAAGCAGAAATAGGCCGAGGCCATGCAAGGGACTGCATCAAGTCCCAAACCACAAGAAACATGTGGGAATAATCGTACAACCACGTGGACATGAGACATGTGAAATAAAACTAACCCACAAAGAACACCTCCAGAGTATATGATCAAGCATGACGATGGATAGATGATAGCCCGAATTGTCTAGGATTGTCTAGCTGAGGATTTTGACCATTTTGAACACCATAGAGACAGGATTCAAGAGGAGTTGGCAGACATGCGAAAGTTCCTCAAGAAAATCATAGAAATTTAAACAGCAGGTAGCAACATGGGAACAAATTCATTAGCATCACAGATAGAGGAAAGGGTGGAAGAAGAAGAATGAGATCCATTCCATCCAATACTATATTCGAAAACAAAATTCCACATCACACGCAGTATGTTATGGATGGATGATATTGCTGGGAAGACACCCCTAAAGGACTTAAGCCAAATCCAACTGGTGTTGACGCGGATGCCATCTAGGGCACTACTCAAGTTGGATCTTAGCATAAACCATGAGGTACAGTCTCGTACACACAAAAAATTAGTCGAATTGCATAAGGCAATAGAAAAATGGGACACGCTGCAAATATTCTATGATCAGGCTAAGTTAGAGACCTAGGAGGAAAGGGAGCGCATAAAAGGATTGGAGAAGAAAGTGGCAGTAACTTATGAGAAGATTATGTAGGCCATGCAGAGGAATGAAATCATAGCAGTGAAAAACATTGATTAGATTGCGTAGGAAATCAATCAATATCAGAAGGAGATAGAGAATCTTCAAGAACAACTCACACCAACCACTCCACTAGCAGTAAGGGAGAAAAGGAAGCAGGAAGCAACAATGCAGTTGCAGGAGATAGAGCAATAGGTCAGCATAGAAACTAACTTATTTGATAAATGAACATAGCTTTGGACTAAGTTAAAGGAGGATCAACAGGTCCAAAAGTGGGACAATGAAGAAGAAAGGATCAACGCAGCGATCCAAGACCTCAAGCAGAGGCAGAAGATGATGCCAATCACAGAACGAGTCAAAGGGGTGCAGGACATGAAAAAATTATAGGCATAGCTCACTAATGCGCAAACATAGAAACAAGAGCGTCAAGGTCAAATGGAACTATTGCAAGACTGGGTAGTAGAATACCTGGCAGAAGAAGAGGAATGAAAGGAACATATAGCACAGACCTAGGCAAAGTGTGTGGAATTGATTAGTGATGAAGTTGTAGTCCAGATAGTGAACACACTCAAGCAGAAGACTGTGCAAGCATAGACACAAACATCCGAGCTCCAGGAAAAGTTCCAGGTGATCACAAAGAAGATTGAGGAAGCACACAAGGGTTAGGTGGCTCATGATGGGCCAATGCCACATATCAGTGTTGGGGGCTTGTTGGAGGCAGGCCAAAGTGGAAAAGCAATGCATTTTTGAGAAGGAAAGCATGCATGAGGAAAGTGAAAACCGGAAGGAAGAACAACACGCGGGCATACAGGGAAGACCTAACGGCGTTAGGGTTAGGGTTTTGGTAATGTATTGTAATGGACAAATATCTAGAAGCGTATAAATAGAGATACTTAGGTATCATAGGGGATGGATTATTGTTGTTGTTGTTTTAGTTATGTATGAGTGCATGAAATATGTAATATTTTTTTTTATGATCTATTTTGTATAAGATGTTGAGCTAGAGAGGACAGAGGAGGGTAGATCTTGAGGGTTAGATCACAGGTTGGGTAGCCTGGTGTGATCCGGTCTTCCTCATATAGATCTTACCCAAATGTGAAGGATTCTAAAGCGAATGACATTGTAGATGCGGAAATACTATAATAAAAGAGTTGAGAGCCAAATATTTGTGGACGTAGCCCAGGAGGGGGTGAACCACGGTAACATATGTGTTATGTGATGAATGCATGCATACCTTTATTGTCTTAAGTAGCTATGGTTATTCTTAATGAATGGGTCATTACCTTTCCTATTTATTCATCAATGACAATACATTGTGTTTACGAGTTATAATAATGGTTTAACATTCAATTTTCATATCTCACACTCAACCCTAGGCTATGAACACATGAGTCTTACAACCACCCATTAAAGTTATCACGGGTGAGACTGAGCAGCGCATTCTATGCACAGTGTTTTCTGTTGGTTTACTAGGAGGGACGATAGTTTTGAAGGCTTTGTTGGAAACTCGAATAGACATGAACCTTGGGTCAATAAACTCAGACATAATAGAAGAGTAAGAAAGAGTTAACCAACAAACACATTCCTATATGTCTAAATACATTGACAAATGCATTGGTTAATTATGCATTAGACAAACATTTGAGACATTTATAAAATCCAATCACACTTTATACATAAAACAACTAAGCTGGTAGGAGCGCTATATATATAACAATAAGAGTTTACAAAAAAAAATTGTCCGAAGACCAAAATATAAAAAATGTGAAGCTCATAGCTTCATATACAAGAGCATCAAGGATCCTACTCGCTATAAAAAGCAACTACCCATGCTACTCTACGGAGTAGTCGACTGATGGAGGCATATATGCCCACTATGTGGTGTTGGTAATGTCGTGTGAGCTCATCCATAGTAGCATTTGGGACATGAATGGTCAATCCCTCCAGGTTCTGTTCTATGGCCTCGAGGTCTGTGAAAACCACTCCTGCTATAGAACCTCTCTCTCCATGCCTCTAGATGGGAGATGATCCCGACGGACAATAAGGTCCCACATCTGGATTGATGAGAGAATTTGATTAGTCATTGGATAAATAACACAAAAACATGTTATTTCATTAAAATAAAAAAAAAATTATATAAAAAAAATCATTCTTACCTATGTCCCCCCACTAGGACCCATTAGGAAGAGCCCAATCTAGATATCGACGAAAGTATACTCCGGCATACGCATAATCTTCAACCATGAGAAATTGAGTCCTCATCCATTGGAAGAAGACATTGTCATATTTGACGATGGGAACACCCGAATGTCAGGCCATGGTATCTACCCAACTCTTCATCCTAGGATCCTATGGAGCAGGTATACTCCACTCCACCTACGGGCGTAGGACTGGAACCCTCTCTAGGAAGAAGGATACCAAAATAGAACCATATCCAAATTGTTTTAATGGACCATTCCAACACTTGGTAATTTGTTTCTTCATCCATTTTAGGACCCCTTCTCACCAGTTGAAGACATTGGGCTCCATACATTCTATGGAATACTGAAAATGGCTCTGCAGAGCCATATGAGTAGCTGCACTCCCTGACATGAAATTAATCGTATAAATAATAGTATTCAAAAAGAAATCTTGAACATCCCTGATAACTACTTTGTCGTTGTGTTTCTCAGTACCCGAATCACAATGATGGAGGACGTAGTAGTCCATGGTATTGCCTCCACCCCTGCTACCTGTTAGTGTCACCCATGAACCACAACAAAATAGTCTTGTCGGGAAATAGATATCAACAATATCTATAGTGAGTGTGTGGGAACCCACATGAAATTCCTTCTCGTCCACATCCCACATGTGAACCAAGTAATCTAGTAGTCTCAACTGGGCTCTCATGCCCTGAATCTTGAATAATTTTAGTAACCCACACTGTGTGAGAGCCATAAATGTTCCTGGGTCATTCTCTATAAAGTAATATTATTATTCATTCTCTCATTCATGCCACTCCAAGATTTTAACCAAGGAAAGCCAGCCAAGGAACCATAAGATGAGATTAGACACATAAAATTATTTCCTGGGGCTTTTCCTAGTTAGATTCATGTTTTTTAAGTTTTTGGCTGTGGACGTCGTAGGCCTGCACATTCGTATAGTGCGACATCATCACACCCTACTTATAGGGTCGCCTGCGATGATCCTAGATCGTTGTAGTTCACGATATGGAGCACCCATGACGATCTCAACGTGTAGGTAACCCCTAAAATTTGACCCAAAGACACAAATTTAACCAATGAAAATCAATTTTGAAACCATGGAAAGACGAACGAGAAGGAGATTATCTATTTAGCATAAATGATTCATGAAATGATCTGCCATACACTCCGCAATCAATAGTTGAAAATCGGTGTGAAAAAGGGCTTTGGAGCAATATTTGTGTAAAGTTACAAATGAAATGGTAAAATGTGATTTTTTACCTATTTTATTGACTTTTTATCACTTTTCATTTGCAAATTATATTATTTGCATGCTTTATCCATGTCCTAAACTCGTAACAATTTTACTTGTGTTGAATTTTGCAGATTGAAAAGTCTAGACATGAGATGTTGGAACAAGGGTCAACCCCTTTTTGTTTTTTTTTTGTATATTTTCCACATGTACCATTCATTTTAGAGTTTTTCAGGAAAAACTCCGAGCAGAGTCTTACTTCCTTCTCATGCACGTGAAACCATGAGAATGTAATCGAGTAGTCTTTTGTCATTTTTTTGAACTCATGTTGGCAACATTAAAAATGAAACCTATGGAGTATCCTTTAAGCTCTTTTCAAGATCCTTAAACATGAAAATATGACCAAGCGACCTTGTTCTTTTCACGCTCATAAAAGTATTTGAAGAAAACATCCAAGGAGCAGTAGGTTTTCACTTTTTCGATCTCGTGATATCAATTTATGAAAAAGTGTCTCATGGAGTTCTCTTTAAGTGTTTTTCAGACTCTCTAAAATTGAAAAACCCCTAAGTTTTCTTTCTTTGGACTCATTAAACAAGCATCGAAATATACCCATATGGGATCAAATCACTCATTCTTAGGGTTCGATAAACATACTCTGAGGGACTCATCTGAAGGATGAGCTTACATCTACAAGAATATGTTATCCTCCTCAAGCTTGTGTAAAAATAAAGAAGTACTCGCTAGAAATATTGGTGGGGGGGAATTTAGGAAGAAATGTGTCTTTGTATTTGTGTTAGTGGTAGTAATAGGTGCTATTGAACATGACACCCCCCTGTTGGCAGCCAATTCACATTTTTCATTACCTCATAAGCTGCCTACACCAATGTTTCACAAACATTGATTTTTCATCACAAATTTCAAATGAACGACGCCTTTATTCTTCGCGCCTTTTCGAACGCTTGTCTTCATTAAGTCTTCACAATTGTAAGCATGAAAATTTCTCCTTTCGAGGTCACATTTTGATCATTATCTGAACTGCCGATATCTTTTGTGTTATCATGCTTATTGCGCCTATCCTTTTATTGATCTTCACATGACCAGCAATATCCTTTGATCGGTTTTCATACTTCGATGGATTATATGACTCAGTTTTATTGGAGACATTTAGCCTTTACATTCGCATTTCATGACCTGTCTAAAACATTTATTCACTGAATCGCGTCGAGGTCATGATTTATCTTTTGTGATCCTTATTGTTGATCATTATCATAACTCTTGGCATATCAATTGTATGCAGTATCGATTTGACACCTTAGTTAAACGTTTGATTAATGCATTGGCGAGAATATGATTTTGGGTTTTTGAACTGTATGTCGGACGTTTGAACATTACGGTATAACACTCACACACATTGGTACCCTCATTGGGCATTCTTATATCGACTGTGTGATTGGATTTCGTTGAAATTACAATGTATTGATTTTGATTGGCTACTTATGGGGCCTACTCAAACTATGGTTCATAAGATACATGGATATTCATGCATATATTTTAATGCCTATGGATACTATTGTAACTATCGGTATGATGGTTACCTATATTAATACATTGGGTAAGCTATGGACATCGGTGGTTACATTGGCGCGTAATTGAGTTTGATTCGACTGTTAGTAGATTAAAAACTTTGATATAACATTCATTGCGCATGCATTCACTATGTTCATTGGTCAAACCAATTGATGTAATTGATGAGTTGTGTTACAGGGGATGTTATAGCTGTAAAACGCCTGCCTCTTTGCCAAGAATTGAGCTATTCTTCACTTGCCACGCTCATGCTCGCCAATATGATGGTTTCCTTAGATTCACAAATCATACTGAGGTTTATATGGTAGTGGATATTGGTTATGGTTCTGGTAGTTTTGGGGCTCATCTCTTCTCCAAAAAGTTGTTAACCATGTGCATAGCTATGTATGAGTTGTATGGAAGTCAAGTTCAATTAGCTCTTGAAGAGGGGTCTCCCTGCAATGCTTGCTTATTTTATTTCTAGACAATTTCCCTATTCTCCACCTTCCTTTGATATGGTTCACTGTGCAAGGTGCGGCATTGATTGGGAGCAGAAAGATGGTGCTTTTCTGATTGAAGCTGATCGGGTTCATAAACCTAAAGTTCACCCAGAAGCTCTGCTGGGTTCTGTTTCCACAACAAGAAGAAACCGTTGTTTGGAAGAAGATGAGTAGTAAAGACTGTTATGCATCTCGCAATCTTGGAAGAATATCCCCTGTTTGCAGTAAGGGGCAAGATGTAGAGTCTCCTTATTATCAGCCACTCCTCTCATGCATTGGGGGAACTCTTAGTCGCAGATCGATCCCCATTTTGAACCAAACAAGATGGCCTGCTCGTATGATGCCAAGATCAAATTTACTTTCAATATATGGTGTTTGCGCTGAAGTATTCTTTGAAGATAACCGGGCATGGAGATCAACACTAACAAATTATTTGTCCAGACCTACACATTTGATCTTTTCTGATCATCCGAATGAAACTTCTACGATAATTGCAAGACAGTTATTTCATTGGAAATTGCAATGCCAAGGCAAATGCTTAATGGGAAGCAGAGTTTTCCCCAAATTTCAAGCAACCTGCAGAAAATGACCGAGCTCATCTGAAAAATTTTATTCGTGCAAAGTAAGAGGCTGTAGATATGAAATTGAGTAATATGTTTGAGGTTTCAGAAATATCGATATCTTTCCTATCCATTTAGCCTAATGTTGAACCAGATCCACGTTTTAGAGATATTACATTGCATGACAGTGAAATCAAACGCATCTCCCATGCAAAAGATTATTTCCAGGTGCTGGATGTGGATCGGGGAGCATCGAAACATTAAACTTGAGAATGCCCACCGCAGGTGTTTGATCTGAATCTAGTTTGGTCATCATGGGGCTGGATCTGATGCCATTAGGGTCGTT
>JASDQU010105919.1:161585-172430 GCA_032191745.1 Picea mariana | reverse complement strand
CCGCAGAGGGGGTACCCCCCCTCTGCACTCCCCCGCGTGGAAGAGTGTACATACTTCTGGGGTGTAAATACTTCATGGGGTATAGACAAGGCTGAAAGAAAAGGACCTCTGCATCAGGAAGATAATCAAGCTCCACAACCAACACTAACTGTCGATAGATAGTAGCATCCACTACCTCTCCAGAAGTAGCATCCTCTTTCCTCCAGTTTCCTGAAAGAGGAGTATCCATGGGTGTTACCCATGATTTTGGTCATAAACAACTAGGGTGCAAACTCTTCATAAAGCATGGAAAAAGATGATTTCTTGATGTTTCTAGAAGAGAATCTTCTAGAAGGATGAGTTGGCATTCGAATGGTTATCCTAGTACTGGATTCCCTGATATTTTGGGATCATTCTTATCCAAGTAACTAATTCATTCTCTCTTATATATTGAGGGAATTCTCATGGAAAAGGTTAAGCAAGATTCATTGAAGAATTGGTGAAAGAATTGTGTGAAGGACTTAGCTAAATAGTAGCTTGGAGACTCTAGCAAGTCTATCAAGAGGATTTGATTTTATTCATACAAGGATTGAGCAAGTGTGTGTGTTGGAGCCAAGAGCCATCGAAAGGAAGTTTGCAACATCAAGGCTCAGGTTGTAATCTTTACTTTCAACTAATATGATAACAGTGGCATGTCCCTTTCCCATAAAGCTATTTCCACTTTATTGTGTAATTTCTTGATCATACACATAGGTTGACTATTGAAAATATTTTTCTATCTTTACTTTGGTTGGTTTGTGTTGTCTTGGTATTGACTTCACGAGAGCACCGGAGTAAAGCAGGAGCAACAGAGACCCTAGGAAGCGATATAAAGGTATGTTACTTATTCCTTCCTACTAGTTGATTCAATGGTCAAAACTTAGGGAAAGAGTCATGTCCTGTCCTGTTTTGTTCTAGATCCAGCTGGATCTAGGGAGATCTGTTAGTGTCTGCACCTATTGATTAGTCCGATAACAAAATTGGCGACTCAACTAGGGATCATCCCATTTTCTTTGTGGATTTTGGTGTTTTCCTGTGGCCATTTGATCTGGTTTTACTTTTCTCCTTTCCTATCAATCTCCGAGTCTTCAGGATATCCTGATAGACCCTCTGGGTCTAGAGGCCTTTTCAAATTTTGTTTCATTTTCCAAAATTTTGACTATGTTCAGACATTCTCCCACTGCACTTCACTACAGCTTGCGAGAATTGATAGAGTTCTTATTCTGCCTTTAGGTTCAGTGCGAGATTCTCGCACCCTGCTCAAGGGTCACCTACAAGAATCACTGATTCTCATACTGTGTAGTATTGCCAGCCTGCGAACTCATTTTTTCAAATTTTTGGATTAGGGTTTTGGCATATTCAACTGCCCAGATCAGTTTAGTTGCCTCATAAAAGTTTCATGGACCATTGATTGATGTCTTTCTTGTCTTCGTTTGCATACATGAACAGTCTTAGGATTTCAAGGCTCTTCTTCTTACTTTTGTCTTGACTTTCGTTTCTTGACTTTTCTTGGCATAACCATACTCTCTGATTTCAGGATCTGAGTGTGTTTGGTTAGTTAAGAACCAGTGATCAGTTGAAAGTTGAGGTTTCTTGGTATTTATCATTTTCGTTTTGTTTGAAAGATCATTTTTGTTGTGCACTTGAAAAGACTATATTGGTTTGCTCTTTATTTTTGTATTCATTGAAAGAGTGATTTGGTTTTTTTATCATTGCTTGTTCATTTGTCTTTTGATTTTCTGTACTCTTGCTATCATAGTGTGGGTCCTTTTTGAAAAGTGAACAAAAGCTTTTCTTTCAAAAAATCATTTTCGTCTTCGAAAACATTGAAAATCAATTGTTGAAGTTATTGAAAAAGACACAATAGAGAATTGTTGTTGATTTGTGATTTGTTGCATTTGCATTTTAAAGGAAATTTTGCATTCTAGTTCACGATTGATCTGGAAAACTTTCTCTTTCCCTCCCATACATAGGATTCATTGAACGAAAAGTGATACATTTCATTCTCATCCTTGCATTGTTGGGTCAGAGTCATACAACATAAGTTTCACTTCCGTTTCCTTTGAGTAAACAACAGCTCTTAATAACACTACGCAATTGTAAAATTTATCTAGTAACTCTTTTCTAGGGCTTTATTACACCAACATTTAGCTAGGCTAACGCTTTGGAGTAGGAAGAGAGATACACTCTCCAAAAGCACAAAACACACAATAGTATCTTGTGTTAGGGAGTGTTTAAATTCCATTTGCGACATCTTGTCCTAGGAAGCCCTTCTCACACAAGGGTCAAGCACAAGGTCGCATTGATATTGATAGAGTTACTAACCCTGCTTTGTTGATATCAGTGTAGATATTGCATGTATTACGGGGATCACTCGGAGGTATACCCACAATGATGAGTGGAAGCCTTTTGAGTTGATTTTGGGCTAGATACCCTGCCCTTGCGTGTGGATCGGACTGTCGACTATTCCCCCAGGCTTGATTGTTGTTGGTGGTGACCTTAGTGGCCTATATTTCTAGGTTCTTACCCAAGGTGACTGTGGAGGGGAAAGTCTTCACGGTACCTAGAATTGATGTTAACCAAACTCACTCGGACTCCTTGGAGGGTATACCCACGATTATGTGTGGGAGCTTGCACCAGGGTGTAAGTCTGTTAAGCAGGTCATCAACGTAACTTTTCCACCTAGCCCAACCCCTTCTCATCTCATTGTTGCGATGTTGGATTTCATCACCA
Organism: Picea mariana; assembly: GCA_032191745.1. NCBI lineage: Eukaryota > Viridiplantae > Streptophyta > Pinopsida > Pinales > Pinaceae > Picea > Picea mariana. The sequence continues at coordinate 169,679 of JASDQU010105919.1, read as the reverse complement.
ACTAGTGGCTTCGAAATTAGAAGGATGACGAGGATGATGCTCACAACGAACATGTTATTTACTACTTGAGTCGAAGTCTCACGCCGACTGAAATTAAGTATCAACATGTTGAGAAACTAGCCTTGGCTGTCGTTCAAGCCGTCCAACGCTTCCAGCACTATATCCTCTCACGCAAGACTACGGTGATTTCCCATTGCAACCCTATGCAACATATTTTGACACGTCAATTGCTAGGGGGAAAATACTCCAAATGGATTGTGATACTCTAGGAGTTTGATTTGGAATTCGACCGCGCCAAGTCCAAGAAGTCCTTAGTTTTTGCTGAGTTGATATGCGATTTTCTTCATTCTGCAACGGAAAATGTAGCAGTTGATTCATTACCCAATGAATCTCTTTTCCTTATTAGCACTGATGATTTTTGGTATGGGGATATCATTATATATCTCCAAACCTAGACTTTCCGGCCAACTTTGTCTAGTATTGATCGATGTCGCATAAGCTATCAAGCTCATTAGTACATTATCCTCGGGGATACTCTTTATTTTCGGGGGATTGACTCTGTTTTTCGATGTTGTCTAACGTTCGACGAAGCTAAGAAATCTTTGAATGACTGCCATTCCAGAGCATGTGGTGGTCATATGTCTAGGTATGCTACTACCCAGAAGATCTTACGTGCAGGGTATTTTTGGCCTTCATTATTTAACGACTACATCACCGCCGTTCAGAAATGCCATGCCTGCCAGACCTATAATCAGAAAATTAGGTCACATCCTGCTCCTCTTCACCCTATGGTCTCATTTGGTCCCTTTGCGAAATGGGGCATTGATTTCATGACCTGTCACCCTCACTCGACCGGGGGGCATGGTTACATTATTGTAGTCGTTGATTACTCTATGAAATGGGTCAAGGCGATGCCGACATTTGACAACACTGGAAAGACCGCAACATTGTTTATTTTTAATCACATCATAGCTCGTTTTGGTGTTCCCCAAGCTATCATCACTGATCATGGTAGCCACTTTAGGAATTTTATGATGTTCGAACTCACTGAAAAGTTGGGTCTTCGCCATGATAACTCAACGCCCTATTATCCATAGGCCAATGGACAAGTTGAAGCGATTAACAAAGTTCTCATAACCATGCTTCGATGAATGATAGGGATTCATAAAACAAGTTGGCACATAATGTTGTTTTCAACATTGTGGGCGTGTCGGACATCCGTCAAGTCCGCTATTGGGTTTACACCTTTTCGGTTAGTCTATGGTGTGGAAGCCATTCTCCCTATTGAATGCAAGATATCCTCTTTAAAACTAGTTGTTGAACTCCTACCCAACACTTTTGTTGAGGAAGAACGTCTATTGTATCTTATGCGATTAGATGAAACTCGACGTGATGCCACCCTAGTCATAGAAGCTCAGAAAAAGTGTGTCAAGGCCCAATACGACAAGCATGTCAAGCCTTGCATTTTCTCCGAAGGTGATCTTGTTCTTCTCTATGAACAAGATCGAGATATGTTAGGAGCTGGGAAATTCGAACCCATGTGGAGAGGTTCTTATATCGTTCGGCGAGTTTTGGAAAAAGGAGATTATGAGTTGGTATATTACGATGGTATCCCTTTGAGGGAACCCAAGAATGGGTTATACTTGAAGAAGTACTATGCATAAAATCATCTGTGCACAAGTACTTGTATTTTTATTGTATCATACTTCTTGTGTGTTACTATAGTTTTCTTTTGTCGTTATCTAGTCTCTGCCCTTATGTGACATTGTGTTTGATTTCTAGATGTAGGAGTCTTCGCTACCCTATATTGGATTCGCTGATGGTGCTAGCCGTAGTACTCAGAACCTTGCTTCCGCTGCGTGGGCAATTTACACCCCTACAAACGAATTTGTCTCCTTATGAGGTGTGTGCCTTGGCCGTGTGACCAACAACATTGCAGAGTATAGCACTGTTATTGAATTATTGGTTGATGCTATCTTACTTGGAATTCGTCATTTTGTTGTGCGACTTGATTCGCATATTGTAGTACTACAGTTAAGTAATGTCTACTCTATTCGAAGTCCTACTTTGTTACGGGTGTATTTGCGAATTTGCCTCTTGGAACGTTATTTTGATCACATTGAATATCAACATATTCCTAGATGTCTAAATACATTAACAGATGCATTGGCTAATTATGTATTGGACAGACATTTGAATCATTTATAAATCAATCACATCAATATTCACACAATATAAGATAAACCGGTAGAAGCCACTTGTATATATAATGATCAAAAGAGTTTTTTACAAAAAGTTTTTCCGAAGACCAAAATGTCAAAATCTGAAGCTCATAGCTTCTACAAAGTGACGTCATGGATGACGTTCATGGTAACACACGACTGCCCGAGAAACCCTACGGAGCAGTTGACTCATGGACCCTGACACTCCTATAGTATGATGCTAATCGCGTCGTGGAACCTCTTCCAGAGTACTAGGAGGTTTGTAAGGTCCAACGTCTGTGACATCAACAAACGATTTTGTATTAGTCTTTAGACGAACATATAAAACAAAAACATTTGAATATGATAAAAATTCACAAAAACATTTANAATGATCAAAAGAGTTTTTTACAAAAAGTTTTTCCAAAGACCAAAATGTCAAAATCTGAAGCTCATAGCTTCTACAAAGTGACGTCATGGATGACGTTCATGGTAACACACGACTGCCCGAGAAACCCTACGGAGCAGTTGACTCATGGACCCTGACACTCCTATAGTATGATGCTAATCGCGTCGTGGAATCTCTTCCAGAGTACTAGGAGGTTTGTAAGGTCCAACGTCTGTGACATCAACAAACGATTTTGTATTAGTCTTTAGACGAACATATAAAACAAAAACATTTGAATATGATAAAAATTCACAAAAACATTTAAAAAGAAAAATGTGTGCACTTCTTACCAAGGTCCCCCCATTGAGCATCCTCTGGCAGTACTAAGTCCGGATCTTCTCGGAAATCCAACCCGACATAAGCATAGTCATCAACCATCAACAACTGTGGTTGAAGCCAGTCAAAGAAAATATCATCATACTTAATGATCGGTCTAGCCACGTGCTGGGCCATGAGTTGACACCATCTCAACATCCTTGGATCCCTGGGAGCCGGTATATTCCACTCAACCTGCAGCCTCAGTAATGGGACCCTCTCAAGAAAGAAGGACACCAACAAAGATCCGTACCTGAATTTATTTAGGTTGCCTCGTCTACATTTGGTCAATTGTCTTTTTATGCTACGAAGCACAACATCTGCCCAGTTGAACACCCGAGGCTTAGTACACTCAATAGCATACTGGAAGTAACTCTGTAATGCCATGTGAGGAACAGAACTCCCAGCCATATGAGCTATGGTGAATAGGATAGTACAAAGGGTCAAATATCGTACCCCCCAAATAGCTACTTTTTCTTTCTTTCTCTCAGCCTCGGGAATGCAGTGTAAACGACAATACTCACTCATCTGCAGCCCACCACCTCTGCGACCAGTCAGGCTTACATAGTACCCCCGCCATGACAATCCAGTCAAAAAGTAAATGTCCTCAATATATAAGGATAGTGTGTGGACCCCCACATGAAATACCTGTTGATCAGGGTCCCACATACGCACCAGGTACTCTAATAACCTGACTTGGGCCCTCATGCCTGGGATGCGAAAGTACTTCAAGAGGCCACAATCTCTCAAAGAAGCAATAGTAGGTGGATGATTTTCAGTGATTGCATTGTCTTCTTCGTGCTCCCTTTCATGCCATTAAAGAACCATTTTGATGGCCAATTATCTGCATAAGAGGCACAACAAGAAGATTAGCAACTTTTTTCATGATTTGGTTCTTGTTTATTGGGTAAATTTTTAAAATTTTTTTGAGCTTTGTGGTTCTCGCAGGTGCCCTGTGTGCATAGTGTGAGAACCTCGCAAGCTGCCTTAGGCTCACCTGTGAGAATGCCCCATTCTCACAGGTCCCATATAGCCTGCTTGCGAGAATGGCAACGTGCAAGTAGGGGTTGCAAAATCAACCCAAAAATGAAATTTAACAAATGAAATTGCAAAATTAAACCATGAAAGTGTTAAGGACAAAGAGCCTACCTCACTATCGTTGACGGCTCGCTGAATGGACACTCGTAACTCCCACAATCTGACATCTAACTTTGAGGGAAAACGAGGGATTTTTGGAGCTAAAATAGTGGAAAGGTAAAAATGATATGGTAAAAAGAGTATTTACTCCTTTTTATTTACTTTTACTATGTCATTTGATTTTTTATGATTATTTATCTATTAAACCCTAATCCCTAATGTCATTTTGAGTGTAACTTTTGTAGGCGTAATGATTTCGATGGTCAAATACAGGGATACAGACATGGTTTTCTTTGTCATTGCGTGTTTTGATTGTTTTTTAGGGTTTTTGTATAAAACCTCGAGCGTAGTCTTTGTCTGTTCTTGTTCTCGAAAATATATGAGAACGTGATCGAGCATACTTTTATCACTTTTTCAGGATCAACAAGGTTATACGAAAAAGGAACCCCCCTGGAATCCTCTTTAATCTCTTTTCAGACTCTCTAAATATGAAAAGATAGCTGAGCGACCTTGCTATTTTCACGCTTGATAAAGTATCTGAAGTAAGCATCTGGTGAGCAATAATTTATCTCTTTTTCAGTCTCATCCAGACTATTTTATGAAAAAGGAACTGAGAGAGTTCTCTTTTAAGTGTTTTTCTAGACTCTATAATCATGAAAAATCTTCGAGTTTTCTATCTCTAGACTCGTTAAACAAACATTGACAGACCCGTAATGGGACCAAACCACTCCTTCTTAGGGTTCGTTAAACATACTCCGAGGGACTCGTCCAAAGGATGAGCTTACATTAACAAGCATATGTTATCCTCCTCAAGCTTGCGTAAAAATAAAGAGGTACTCGCCAGAAATGGTGGGGGAAAATTTGGGAAAGGGATATGTTTTCATCTTCGTATTGATTGGCAGTAAGTGTCGCTCTTGAACATGACACTCTCTATTCATTATTTGAAGCCAGTTTGGAAAATCCATTGTCCCTCATTCGATTTGCTACAAGGTCATTCCCTGTGTCATCTTTGAGTCAATGCTACCAAATCATTGATCATGTCATTCGTATGTTCAAGAGAAGTCCATATGAAGCCTATATTGAGTCTACCATCTGCAGTTATCCATTATCTCCGTGTCGGCCTTCCCTGTGTCCAGTCCAATTCACATCATACTCTATTTCACCTTCAAAATATGTTACTCATTTTGTGTCATTGATGGGGGATACATCAAGGCCCTCCTGTGACGAGTTTTGTTCCATCGACTTCAGTTCATTATCCGGAATCAAGACTTAGAAATTGTTTGGTACCTTGGAGCTTGCATGCTTCAATGGCAGGTTTCCTCGCTTTCGACAGTGGGTTTACATCATTGACCCCTGATCGAAAGATTCCATTGGATGTTTGACTTCCACTCATTTATTTGCACTCGATGGATTGTACTAGGGTACCTTGGGAGTCATTGACATCAATGGTGATTTCCCTCGCACTTGTTAACGGTTTCATCAATAACCGATAATCAAGTGGTTTCTGCCATGTTCGACTTCAACACATGTAATCACATGGTTAGATTCATACTTTGGGGAAACAAGATTGAAGACCCTGGATATCATCTCTTTTGTCCAGGTTGCGATGGAGTATGTATAATCTGTGACACATAGATCCACTGTGTATGTCTCGTGGCTATGTCGTCTCAATTTGAATTTTCTACATAGATCCACAGTGTATTCCTGGTGGCTATGCTATCTTTTGAAGGCATGGATCCATAGTGTATGATTGGTGGCCATGACCCATGTCTACAATGTCATTAGTCTATGATTTGAGTATGGGAATGCCTACCTCAGAATTAATATATATGATATTCTGCAGATGCTTGGTTGTTCGCAGGTTTCCGATTAGGTGTGCTCCTGGTTTCTGACACACACATGTAGCTTACAAAGTCTTTCGGCTATCGCTGGTTCCAACCTCATACTTTGGGGGCATTCTGTTGCCCATGATTTTGTTCATCATGATGGTGTATTGATGATGGTGTACTCAGGCTCTTCATAAGAACTTTCTCATGAGAAAAGTTACTTTTATCTCTTCCTAGAAAACTCATTTTTCAAGGAGGTTCGCAGGCTGCTAATACATTTGGGTGCGAGAATGCCTGATTCTCACAGGTTGCCTTAAGACAGGGTGCGAACTTCTCTCACTGTGTTAAACAACTAGGGTGCGAACTCTTCATAAATCATTGAAAAAGATGAATTCTCGATGTTTCTAGAAGGGAATCTTCTAGAAGGATGAGTTGGCATTTGAATGGTTATTTTAATACTGGATTTCCTAATATTTTGGGATCATTCTTATCCAAGTAACTAATTCATTCTCTCCTATATATTGAGGAAATTCTCATGGAAAAGGTTAAGAAAGATTCATTGAATAATTGGTGAAATAATTGTGTGAAGGACTTAGCTGAACAACAGCTTGGAGACTCTAGCAAGTCTATCAAGAGGATTTGATTTTCTTCATACAAGGATTGAGCAAGTGTGTGTGTTGGAGCCAAGAGCCATCGAAAGGAAGTTTGCGACATCAAGGCTCAGGTTGTAATCTTTACTTTCAATTAATATGATAACAATGACATGTCCCTTTCCCATAAAGCTATTTCCACTTTATTGTGCAATTCCTTGATCATACACATAGGTTGACTGTTGAATATATTTTTCTATCTTCACTTTGGTTGGTTTGTGTTGTCTTGGTCTTGACTTCATGAGAGCACCAGAGCAAAGCAGGAGCAATAGAGACCCTAGGAAGCAATATAAAGGTATGTTACTTATTCCTTCCTACTAGTTGATTCAATGGTCAAAACTTAGGGAAATAGTCATGTCCTGTCCTGTTTTGTTTTAGATCCAGATGGATCTAGGGAGATCTGTTAGTGTCTGCACCTACTGATTAGTTTGATAACAATGGGTTTGCAACTCTCCATGTGAAACTTACCAAGTATCTACCTTGCATACTTTCCTTGAGACACAAAAATTTCACCATCTCGTTGCCATATTTCCAATCCAAGGAAATAATGAAGAAGTCCCAAATCCTTCATCTTGAACTCCTTTGCAAGGTCATCCTTTCATGAGTGTATCAGTTGCTCATCACCAGTTAGTATTAAATCATCAACATACAAAACAATGATTAAAAGCTTACCCTCCACCAAAATTTGGTATAGGTTTGCATCCGCTTCACTTTTGGTGAAGCCCAATCTGGTGAAATAGTTGTCTATCAGACTGTACCAAGCACGGGGTGCTTGCTTCAGCCCATACACTGCTCTCTTGAGTCTGCACACATGCGACTCCCTGTCAAAGGTCTCAAAACCTTCTGGTTGCTCAATGTACACTTCTTCCTCAATCATCCCATTGAGGAATGCAGTTTTTACATCTATCTGATGAATGCACCAACCCATCTGCACTGAGAGTGCAAGGATGGATCTTATGGAAGAGTACCTTGCAACAGGTGCAAAGGTCTCATCATAATCTATCCCCTTGATTTGTGAGAAGCCTCGGGCCACAAACCTATCCTTGTAGTTCTCCACATTCCCATCAACAACTTGCTTTACCTTGTAGATCCATCTCGAACATACCACTCATTTGTCGATTGGTCTTGGGTCAATTTCCCATGCACTGTTTTTGACAATGGAGTCATACTCCTCTACCATAGCATCAACCCAAGTGGGATCCTGCATTGCTTCTTGGAATAAAGATGGTTTAGTCACAATACATTTGCTCATGAGAGCCATGTATCTAGAAAATCGATCAGGAGACTGTCTCTGTCTGCGCTGTGAAGTAGGGGCTCCTACATTCTGTGCAACATCTAGTCTCAATTTGTCAGCTTCCGTGGTGTTCTTTTTGCCATTTTTGATGGATGGATCTACTTGAGTGGTTTCCTCCACTCCATGAACCTCCTCATGTGGCTGATCCACATCTTGAGACTCATCTTTGGGAACCAACAGTTCCTCTTCTGCATGCAATTCTAGCTCTCTCTCGAGCGGCAAC
>JASDQU010105919.1:136896-161555 GCA_032191745.1 Picea mariana | reverse complement strand
AAAATACACACGATAATTATGGGGTTTTTCTGTGTACCCCACAAATATCCCAACTTCAGCAGTCGATTTCAGCTTCTTCCTGGAATCCTTGGTCACATGCACATAAACAAATGAGACAAAATTTTTAAAATGAGAAACATCAGGTTTTTTACCAGTGAAAGCTTCTTCAGGTGTACTCATGCCAAGTACTTTATGAGGACAATGGTTTTGCACATAAACCGCAATATTGCATGCTTCTGCCCACAAATGCATTGGTAGGCCCTGATCATGCAACATCACTCGTGCTGCACCCATGATCGTTCTATTTTTCCTCTTCGTGACCCCATTTTGTTGTGGGTTATGAGGCACTATGAGTTCTCTTCAAATTCCTTCTCTGCTGCAGAAGTCTTTGAATTTGTTAGAGATGTATTCTCCACCATTATCTCTTTTTAGAGCCTTCACTTGCTTCCCCGACTCTTTCTCCACCAATGCTTTAAACTCATAGAACTTTGAGAATGTTTGATCCTTCTTCTGCATGAAGAATATCCAACATTTACGAGAAAAATCATCAACAAAAATAACATTATACCTATGTTTTTTTGTTAAAGCAATCGAGAATGGTCCACACACGTCTATGTGAATTCTCTCCAGGATCATCGAGGCACGGTTCTCCTTTTCATGAAAGGTGGGCTTTACATACTTCCCCAGGGTGCACCCCTTGCACTGATCTAACTGAGCAAGTGTTCCCTTTGGAAGTCTAGTAGATATTTGTTGCATGATCTTCAAGGCTCCATGATGAAGACGACCCAATTGCCTGTGCCATAATTCTCCCTCATCTCGGCTCACCACTTTTTCTTCCTTGCCCATCATGGCACCGCAACCATCTACCTCCAACATGTAGAGATTATTAACTCGAATACCTATCTTCTTGACTTGAACCATTGCTTTATGTCACAGGTAGGCTTTTCCACTGCTAAAAACAACATCATAGCCTCTATCCTCCAACATTGTGACTGAGACCAAGTTTTTCTTCAGACCTGGAATATGCATAACATTTTTCAATTGAAATGGTTTACCTGACTCCCTCTGAAAGGTAATGGTACCAATACCAATCGCACTGTATCGTCCATCATCGATCATCTCTATACACATTCTGAGATCTTTCTCCTCCAAGTCAATGAAAGACTCTTTATCTCTCGTCATGTGGAAGGAAGCACCACTATCCAAATATCACATCGATCCCGATGCACTTGAAGCCATGCATGTGATCAAAGTGAAGTTAAGTTCAAATTGTGAGACAAGAGCCTCACTAGTTGCAACTCCATAAACTATCTTGTTCTTCCTCTTCTGCAGATAGTTAGTAGCGAGATGCCCATGTTCATGACAGTGAAAACACTTCACTTTGGACAAATCCAGCTTCTTGACTTTAGACTCGGATTTTGAATGAAATTTATTCCCTTTCCCTTTCCTTGCCTTGGAAGTCAAAGTACAATCCTCTTCATCATCACGCTTTGATGAAGATCCATCTCTGATGTTCCTCTTGAACTCCTCCTGCACTAGATCCAACCATAGTCATTCTCAATCTGGCAATGTTTCCCTTCCATTGACAAAATCTTGATAATTGTTCCAACTCTTGGGAAGTCCTAGGAGAGCCAAGCTCACCAAATCATCATCATCGACTGTTATTCCCACACTTCCAAGCTCATCCCAACATTGGACAAACTTCGCGAGGTATTTTGGAATGGTGTCACCCTTCTCCATCTTGATCTTCCTGAGTTTATCTTTGAGCGCCAATTTCCTATGGTCATTGCTGTTTTGGAATAGATCCGTCAAAACCTTCCACATTGCATGTGGTGTGGTTTTCCCATGGAGACTTGAGACAATGTGGTCTTGTACTCCCTCCAACAGAATCCTCCTCACCTTTGCCACTTTATTTTGCCATGCATCAAGATTTGCAGTTTCTGTTGCATCCGGCTTAGGAACATCTTTGTCAATGTAATCCTTCAAGCCATTGTCTTTGAGTACTGCTTCCATCCCATCCTTCCAAGAAATGTAGTTCGAGCTGCCCTTGAGTGCATACTCCAACCTCAAGCCATTGAAAGACATGTTGATCTTGAATCAACTATCACACCAAGAAAATCTTGCAAATTCGAATGTTATCCAACCAAAAAACTCAACTGCTGCAATTCCTCTTGCCCTAGGAGGCTTGCACCCCACCTGAGAGCAGCCTGAGGGAAGTTTGCACCCTACCAGTATCTAGCCTATGAACTTGTTGAGGAAGTTCACACCCTACCAGTGTACACTCTGCGAGAATCACAAGGAAGTTCGCACTGTGATGCACTGTGGGGTGAGGGAAGTTCGCACCTCTCCTTTAAGTAGCCTACGAGAATCGTGATGAAGTTCACACCTCTCCTTTGAGTAGGGTGCGAGAATTTATGCTCCTAGAAAGGTGCTTAGTTTTTAGTACTAAGGTTCACACCCTGCTAGAGATGGGACCTGCCAAAATACTATTATGTTTACACCTCACTTCCGTGGCTCTGTGGCTCTGTGGCTCTGATACCATGTAAAAATTTCAATACAAATTAAGTATTTCCTGCGATTCTCCCGATCTAACAATTATATGCCACTGTTAAATATAGAATCATTTCTACTATTATTCTTGTGGAAAATTAAACCACACTCACAAAGTGAAATATCAAGAACACATAACACAAAAGTTTTACCAGGAAAGCGTAAAGCTAAAAACCCCACTATCATATATTATGTATAATATGGATCATGAAACAATCTCATACAAAACTCTAATCCAAGAGCTCTCAGTACAATACAATCGTCTCACACTGTCATACAAAAACTTAGCAAATACATGTGCCAATTCTCTGTGTCCAGACAACCTGCCTCCTCTGCACAATTCCTACAATTGGAATTCTCACAATGAATTCGAATTGCCTAGTTTGCACATGCTCGTGAGCATATCCACTGCATGTGTGATCAAATCACAACTGATAGCCAAACTATCATTTTCACTTGTTATCTCAATTGGGTCTCCATTGGATCTGACATGCATGTAGTTAATCGTGGCGAATCTTCAGTTGCATGTGAGTTCACTGATTGTGAATTAATTAATAATCAATTCACTGAACTCTCACTAGTGTAAGTTCAGTTACAACTAGTACAACTAAGCTTAACTCACTTAACTACACTTATAATTCTCTTACAATTCCAACTCACTCAGTTATAAATGAGATAATAGATTAATATTTATTGTCCAATTTATTTAAGGGAAAAGTAAATTAGACACATGTTTCTTGTTGACTTTTCAACATTTGATTCCTTCATGGTGAGCCAAATTTTACAAGAAGTGAGTATAACCATTGTGTTTATGGTATATTTATTATCTTGGCGTTAAATGTTATGCTGATGATTGTAGCAAGCACAAGCATGTTTGAGATCAACAAGTTGTCTTAGTTGGTTAGGACGTTTGATATGAAGGATATGGGAGCAACAAAATAAATCTTGGGCATGGAAATACATAGAGACAAGAACCATGGTAAGCTTGGTTATCACAACAAAAGTATGTGGTGAAGATACTCAGGAAATTTGGTATGAACAATGTGAAACCGGTAAAATCCCTTTGGCTTTCCATTGTAAGTTTTCTTCAGGTTTATGTCCTAACTGATGAAGACGAAAATGATTATATGTCTCGAGTATTATATGCTAGTAGGAAGTTTTATTATTGCGATGGGAAATGGTCAAAATTTCACTTGCATTTGGTTTTGACAATAGACACATGGAAAAACCAGGTGAAGAGCATGGAAATGGGTGCTTCAAACAAAGAAGCACAAGTATCACCTATAGTGGTTGCAGTGATTTAGTTTGTGGTTATGATTCATGAGATTTGGACAAGAGGAGACCTACCTCAGGTTATGTCTTTCAATAATGCAAGGATCTATTGGGTAAGTTTGGACAAGTACATGATGATATGTTTTGTGGTGGTCAAAGCATTGTGCATTTGACTAAAATTCCATAGTATCAAAATGAGACAAGTGAATCGATTTATAAGACATGTTACTAATGGAGGCATAATGGTCCATACTGGAGTGAATCGTGCATGCATGTTCATGTAACAATACTGTTAGAGAAGTTGTGGAGTTGTGATGGTGTTTGTCTTCTCTTGACTTGCAGGAAAGGTGATGAATAAATTTGGGCATGATATATCAGGTAAATTATTGTCAAGGTGGAGATTGTTGAAAAAGTTCCAACTAATTTCCCATGTGGTAGCATGCATATTAGCTAAATTTAGAATGTGCATGCATGCAATCTTGAGTGAACAGGTTGTGTAACTGGTGGATCAGATTGTAATCAGTTCATTTCCTGTTTGATAGATGGTATATATATGAATATACCCATAGAGGTGAAGGGTAGCAATGTAGTGTAGCATAGTGTGTGGGAAGATAGGAGAGAATGATTGTATGCCTGTGATTGACTATTGTAATTCTCCATTGAATAATAAGAATATCGATTATCATTTCCCTGTGGTTTTTCCTGTATTGGGTTTCCACGTAAATCACTATGTCAATTGCGTGAATGTTGTTGTGTCTGGTTTGTTCTTGGTTTTATTTTCTTTTCCATTAAAATCTTGTTACGTTTATGATTCCACTGCCTAACACAAAAAATGGGTGTTTTGTGTCACCGATTCTAAGAATCTCCCTTATCAGACTGTCGACATTTATGTCTAATGTAAGGAAGGAAATTATCAGAATAATTTTATGGGCAAGGTTCGGATTCATGTAGCAACATTGTGAATCAGGGGAGGAGATTTTGTAGAGGTTCCCGCTAGAGAAAAGGAGTTTGTTCTCGCTGATAAAGGGGGACATTGGAATGAAAATTTATATTTGTAATGATCAATATGCAGGAGAGCACATTGATTGTGATCGAAAATACTGATCCCGTTTGCATGAATTATAAATTCTTGCATAGCCATAGGTATATGCTTCCATGCAACCTTGTTTATATATGCGTATATTTACCAGCTGAGAAGAAACACGATACTAAACCAAAACCACTGGAATACAATAAAAATACAATCCATTCCATCAGGTATTGTCCACATTAATTCAATCCACTAGCATGTAATTTGGGTGGCTCTTTTTTCATTTGTTTGTGGGCACTTTTGGTTGGTTGAAGTGCGATTTTTCACATAAAAAAAAGACAATGTGGCCACTCTAGTATTGTACGACGACTTGTGAGGGCTTTGTTTTTGCCCTGGCAGAAGTGGGCCAGAGTGGGAGGTACTTCTCCATTTCCCAGGATTTTGGTAAAGGCAGGAGGGGTTTCCAGAAACCTACCCCATCTTATCCTTACGTGTTTCCCATCTCATCTCACGTCTATTTATATTTAATTTACAAATTTACTATAATTATACCAACACTTCTCTAGTTTTTATTATTTATTAATTTGATACGGAAAGTTCCATTGTATGGGATGTGTGTGACTTATACCTCTCTAATGCAAATGCAATGTGATCAACATGAGGATTGAGTTGTAGTCAAAGAAGCAATTTCTTTGGGTTGAATAATGAAGTTTAAATGATGTTAAGTTGAAATTTGATACCATCCGACGGTCACAATGTTCGAGGTGGCGTAAACCACCAGAGATAGGGGCACTGGTCTTAATCTTTGTTGCACCTTGAAGAAAAAAGTTTCCTAGATCCGATATTACTCACAGACCACACCGGAGAGCAAAGGGGGATCGTTGTTCTCTGGTGATCGGGGAACCGGTGGAAAGATAACACTATTAAATTAAAAATTTGTTTTTCCGATCCGACAATGCCAATCCGATAGATCGGGCTTTTGGGGTCATTGGAGAAGTTCGTTCTTCTTATTCTTTCGTCCCTTGACCAGTCAGAGAGTGAGGGGTAGATCTAGTAGATCAGGATATCGGCCACTGCGTGGAACCTGGGTACTGGACTTCACTTTGCAACTATCACTAAAACTTAAACTTGTCGAACTGATAATTAATTTCCAATATGATAATACTCACCGATTTCGCACCAGGTTTTTAGAAATTATAATATATATCTATATAATTTATTTAAAAAAATTTCTTTAATAATTAATTTTTGATCCTATAATACTTATGGGTTGTCATGTAAGGAAGCTCTAGCTCTTATAAAAAATTTATAATCCATAGGCACCCAGGGGCCAAAGTAAAAATATTTTTTGATTAAAGTATCAAAACAATGTAAGTGAAACACTGGAAAATTCAGAGTTTCTTTTGATATCTGCTGCTATATTTAGTTTACAAAAAATACGCTGAAAAATTATGGAATAAAAATGTTGTAGAAATGATCTTTAACCGATGACCCAAAACATGAAGGTGAGTGTTTTCAATATAACATTTCCCAAACATCCAATCAATGTTAAGTTTGGAATCACCAGAGCCAAAACTTAAAGATCACTGCTTTCAATATAATATTTCCCATTTGGTTATCTTACCCTAACAGTCATATAGTTAGAGTTAAGTTGTGAAATGTGTACTATATATACATTATTGTGTACATATTGATATATGGAAAATATAAAGTGATTTTTTTTCGTCAGTTTTTCTGTTCTTTATATTTTCTTGATGTGCTCAATATTTTCTTGATGGTTTAACAGTGGTATTAGAGCACATTTCATTTCTGATCTTGATTCCTGTGGGATTGTGATGGCCAAATGTGAGAATGGTTGAAGTGTGTAGAGATGAAGAAAACAAGTAGATGAGACGCTCTATATAAGTAAATTTGTTGTAATGGTAATTGCACTTGCAAAAGAACAATATTGAATCATGGATTTTCTTTCTTAACGGTCTATTACAGGATGAGGAGAGATCAACAATTATATGAGGTTATTATTATTGTGATTATTGTTTTTTTTTTTACAAAAACTGAAATTTTATACATATATATAAAAGGGCACGACCAAAGTCGCAGAGTACAAAAAGGGTGTTGGTAAGGGGAACCATCTACAAACATTTATTTAAGCTTGATACAAGGAACTGTAAATAAATTCCACTGCTAAAGGCTAGAATATCAGGTTGATCTAGATAAAACTATCACCTGATGATTACTAAGCATATCGCCATTTTAACAAAAAAATTAAAAGTCTGATTGCATTGCTTACCGACTCTTTTACTAGGGGCCTCATTCTTCTTTTAGTGTTTCCAGGGGAATGTTCAGGTCGGGCAACACTGGGTCGACCCTGCTCCCACACTCCTCGCTCTGGCTTTGTTCTGTGGAATTATGGGCTTTGGATCCAAGCCTTTCTTCCATTCTTTCCCCTTGTCTTATGAGGAAATCAACCTCATCTTGGAGCTGATTGATGAGAGATCTATGCTGCGATAGTGTTTCCAACGTGAAATTTAAAGTGGAGCTGTGAGAGTCCAACCTTAGGTCCAATTACTGAGTGTTGGAGAAGTTGTCTTCCACCAACTATTCCTTTTGTCTTTCTTGTCTTGGACACTGAGCCATTTTATCAATTAATCTTGCTGTTGAGACCTTCCTGAGCTTGCTCTTGTAGACCGTGTCAGCACTTTCGTTCTTGTTGTTTGGATAAGTTTCTTGCATGAATTGTTGACCTTTGGAGATTCCTTTTAGAATGTTGCCAATGGTCACTTCTCCCCTTGCTGAATTGATAGTGAGACGACCAAGATCATCTTGGAGCCTGTCCTTTTTTCCATATTCAATTTCACCTCTGAAGCGATCTTTATTATATCCTCTGGACGAGCCGATGTCACAGTTGAGCGCAGGTACCTTGATGCTTGTTGCTTCCTTTTCTTCTCCACTAGAATTGCTGAAGCTACTCTCTAAATTATGTCTAGCATTTCTGTTCAGAATACCTTCTCCAGACAGACTAATCATTCCCAAGAACTTCCTTTGGTGGCCAAGACAATGAATTAGGCTTTGCCCATCTTGAATTCCCTTTATGGTTGCGAACCTTGATCGTGCAGGAGAGAGGGAATGTTGCTCGAAAGGGGAGGTGGCATTCTCTACCCGCATTCGCATGCTTTAGAGAAATTCTTCAATATCATCACAGGCCATTATCTTGCACGACATTAATGAGGAGGTGAGGGAAGTAGAGAAAGTGTAGGGTGGGAGTGACATCAGCCGCAGGTTCCCACGGGGAATAAAAATCTTGTGGCACAAGAGATCCAAATTCACGAGCTGCATAGTACCAATTCTCACGATCCAGAGGAAGGTCAAGTACGCAGTTCCCCCTGGCTTGTCAAGTGATTGTCTTGGAATACTTTTACATTGGAGAGCCATGTGGTGGAGGCTTCCAGGTGGAGCGTGGACCTGAGTGAGCTGAAGCATTAGGGAGGTGCTAGGAAATTGAGTCTACCCATTACTTCCATGTGACCTTAGCTTCTTCCTATGGCTCTATTAGCCTATTTATCCACGCTTCCATTGTTTGAGCGTTGAATATGGTAGAAGGAGGCGAGCATGGAAGAAAGCATATCCTTGGTTCTATCTATGATTCTTCTCAGATTTGAATTTTTTTGGGTTTTATTTTTTATGAAGTACCTTATTATAGTCTTGGAGTCCCCTAGAATGATTAGCTGGTTGATTTGTCGTTCCTACACTAGTTGAAATCCTTTGAAAATTGCATAGGCCTCTGCTATATTATTGGTGGTTGTGCCCAGATTCCACAAGTTAGTTACCAATATTTGTCCTCTAGGTATGGACATAAGCCCTCCCGCTCCTGCCTCCCCTGGGTTCCCTTTAGAAGCACCATAAAAAAAAAAGAACATAACTCTTTTGGGCTATTAGCCAATTTTTGAAATCTTGGGGGGGGGAAGTTGAAGCTGCTAGCATGATGTCATTCTTGGTAGGGAGATGGGGGGGACTTCCAGGAGGTTTAGTTTGTTTAACCAGGATTATTTTTCTCTCAAAGAGCCGCCTTCCCGGATTGCTACTTTCCTGGACGAGATATACTCCCCCAATTGGCTGATTGCATTTACCGCAACTACTAGGGGGGGAGTTTTTCTTTGAAAATTCTTTTGTTTCTTGCCAACCAAATTTGCCAACACACAAATTTTATTGAGGCCTTCCAAATTCGACTTAGATTCAGATTTCTATGAAGTGGACCTTTGTAGTGTTTTTCCCATTTTCCTATCAAACTTTTGTTGCTTGCCGGCCAGGAGATTTGGGGGACTAGCTCTCTGAAGATGCTATGCATCACTTGTTTAGTGAAAGTGAAATTTAGAAATAAGTGATCAGTGGTTTTCAAACTTTGGGTGCACATAGCACATCTAAATGGACCCATATAGCCTCTTTTGTTCAAGTTTTCGCCTGTTAGGAGCTTAGTGTGAGCCAACTGCCAATAAAAAATATTATCTTTGGAAGGCTATTTGGGTTCCATATCCCTTTCTAGATGGCAGATTTGTTTGGCAAATCCCAGCCTTGAAGGAGATGCTTGTAGCCCATCCTCACTGTGTACCCTGCTTCCCCCCAACTTCTAATGTCCTTTTGACTGAGTTGGACTGGGGCGTACCCTGAGACCACCAGGAGGAACTGCTTAGCCTCATCTCGTAGGAGGGGAGGGACTTCCCCCAGATTCCAGCTTTCCCATGCTCTGTTCTTGTTCCAATTAGAGATATCAAAGAGGGTGGTTTTACCAATTGAGTTTAGCCAAATCCTGAATTGGTTCAGTGAAGGGATACTAGAAAGTACTCCCTTCTCCGAGAACCGAGAAGTGGTCCTCCCAAATCTTAATTTCTTTTCCATTTCTTGGGTTACATCTAAGGTGATTTTGAATGTGCGTCACATATGCCTGAATTAGCTCCATATGGGGGAGCTTGATTGACCAAGGTCTACATCCTCCAAGCATCTTTTTCTGTCTTTGGATAAGTACTTATTTCATATTTCTTTTTTCCACCATTCGTTCCCACCAATGATTACATGCCATATTAGTTTGTCCCCCAAGGCTAGGTTTATCCTTTCCGGATCTAGAATACCAAGTCCCCCATTTTCTTTAGGAGCGCAGACAATAGACCAATTTACCATATGGATTTTTTTATCGTTGTCTTTGCCCCCTTGCCAAAGAAATTTTCTGGTAATTATGGCCATTTCTTTTTTGATTCCCACTGAAGCGTAGATGGATGAAAATTGGAAAATTGGAAAGGAGGATAAGACTGACTTTATTGAGAAGACACTAGCTATTGGGTTTAGCCACGTTGCTCCCAAGATTTCAAATTGGTCTTTGAGTTTTTGAAGAATCACCTGCCAAGCCTCCCCGTGGAGGGCTTTGATACTGATGGGGGTGCCAAGGTATTTGAAATATTTCCAGTCTGTCGAGAAGGAGAGTTGGAGGATGTTGGCAATTCTAGCCATTATTCTCGGTTTAATGTTCCAGGCGTAGATTTGGCTGTTGTGCTTGTTGATAATTCCTCCAGAGGCTAGTTCATACTGATCCAGAACTAGCTTGAATCTTCGGGCCATTGTTTGAGAAGATCCTCCAAGAAGAAGAGTGCCATCAATGAATTGTGAGTTATTTATCCTTCTAACGCCCCTAGCTATTTTCAGCCCTGGAATATTTCTTGTGGCTCTTTCTTGCTCCAACCTTCTATTCAGGGTTTCTACAATAATGATATACAATAGAGGAGAGAGAGGGCATCCTTGCTGAATTCCTCTTGTGGCTTGGAAGAACGGAGCTGGGTGCCCATTTATTAAGGGTGCTATACAAGGGGACGAGATACATGCCTTGATCCAGGAGACAAAGGAGTTGTTGAAACCAAATTTTTTTAACACATCAAAAAGGAATTTGTGCTTTACTCAGTCAAAGGAATTTGCCATATCGATTTTGATTATCATTCTTTTTTCTCTATTCTTAACACCAGTATGGATGGCTTCCTGCACCAGAATTATGTTATCCCATATTTTTCTTTTGGCCACAAAGCCCCCTTGATTCAAAAGGATGATCCTTGGGAGCATGTGTTTTAACCTATTAGATATAATTTTTGTGAGGATCTTGTAGGATACATTACAGAGTGAGATGGGGTGAAATCGATCAAAGGAGTTTTCATTTTCTACTTTAGGAATCAAAGCAAGAGGTATTAGTGGCTCCTCCTAGCTTGCAAGTAGTTTGGACATATCTGATCATACAGAGTAAATCCTTTTTAATAATTTCTCAATAGTTTCTATAGAAGTGTATGGTGAAGCCATTTGGCCCAGGGGCTTTATAAGGGTCAAATTGGTAGACAACTGCTCTAACTTCCGCTTCTATGACCATCTTTGTCAATTCTTGGTTATCATGTTCCTTTATTAGTTGCGGGATCGGTTCCATGAACTGTAAACTCTGGATTTTGTTGTCTGCTCCATCTTGGGTGTAGAGGTTTTTGAAATGAGAGAAGGCTTCCTATTTTATCTCCTTAAAGGAATTGACTACTTCCCCTGTGGATTTTTTAACTACCTCCACTGCATTCTTGTGCTGTCTTGCTTTGGCCTGCGTGTGGAAAAAGGAAGTATTTTTGTCTTCTGCTTGGAGCCACAAAGCTCTGGATTTTAGTCTCCATTCCTTTTCTTCATTATGGAGTGCCCTTAAATAATTTTGGAAGTGTTATTTCTCTTGCTCTAGATGTCTAGTTTGGATTTCACTAGTGTCCATTTCCTCATGCAAGACTTCTAGCTTCTTTTTATGTCTTTCAACTTCTCCTTTAGTGTTGTGGAAGGAAGCTTTAACCCAGTCCTTTATAGCTTGCTGTTCCTTTTTTTATATTTTTCTCCCAGATGTACACAAGTGTTCTGTCCACCTAGGTAGACTAGATCAAGGAGATTAGGGGGAGAAAATCTGAGGATTCTAACCAAATTGGATTAAATTTGAATGGAATGGGTCCCAAATTTTCTTCTTTTACAAAGTTAAGGGCTATTGGGCGATGGTCTGAAATGCCCCAGGACACTATTTGGGAAGAGATGGAGAGCGAGTGGAAGAGTAAAGGGATATGGATGAGGAAATGATCCATCCTGGCGGCTATGTGTCCCACCCCTGTCCTTTTATTGCTCCAAGTGTATTTCCCTTTGGAGGCCTGAACATCAAACATATCAAGCTTCGAGACCAGATCCTCTGTATGTTCCCGAAATTGGTCCCTTATAGAAGTGCCTCCATCCCCCCCCCCAATGTAGGATTGTATTGAAATCTCCTGCTATAATGCAGTTGTCCTAGGCTCCTAGCTCTTTAAATTTCATTAAATAATCCCATCACTCTCTTTTTTCCCAATAATTATTAGGCACATAAAAATTACAGATAGGGTAGATGTTACCTGATTGGAGATGCTTAAGTTTGACCAACATCCAGTGGGTTGATTCCACTATTTGTTCTTCTCTCTAAAGATGAGAGTTCCACATCGTGCAAATCCCTTCAGAAGATCCTCTAGCATTCAACGTCGTTCCACTACTTATTTTCCAAATTTGATTCATTTCTCGTAGGGCCTCATCTCCCTGTAATTTTGTCTCCTAGATTAGGAGGATATGGGGCTTTTCTACTCGAATTAACTTACCCATGGCTTCAAATTTTTCCCTTTGACCCAGTCCTCTACAATTCTAGGAGACTACTTTCATTACTTACTATTATCCTTTGATGCCCCCCCTTTGTGGGCTGAGATTGCCCCTTTGCTGCTTGAACTTTCATATTTTTCCCTTCTTTTTTGAGAATTTCCTCCAGTCTTGGTTGAGTGCCTAGCTCTTTGTCCTGGGTGGTTGCTTTTTCTATTCTGGTTTTATTTGTTTTCCTTCTTGCTTTCATAGATTTGGCATTCTTTGGGAGTTCAAAATCCATGTCTTCTCTTGAGTCTTATTTGCTTTCTTCCTCTTGCACTTCGAGAGGTTCCTGGGGCTAGGGATCGTGATCCACTAGGGGCGACGTGAGATCCAAATCTTGATTTGGATGATTGTCTTCTGTATTTTCTTTTGAACTGATCAACTATGCTTCTAATGTTTCCAAAGGCTCATATTTGTTCTTAATACTTTCAGCTTCATCGTCTATTTGTATTAGGGACTTCCCTTTACTGGGCGAGGGAGGCCTGGAGTTTGTTTTTTGATCCTTTTGTCGGTTACCTGCTCTGTTCGTTGCTTTCTTTGTTTTTGCTGGCTGTCATTTATCTGGGGCCTTGTTTTCCTGATGCTCCTGGATAGGCTTGGGGAAGTTTTTGGCGAAGTGCCCATATTCATGACAGGATTTGCACTTAAAAGAAAGTTGTTTGTAATCCATTGTTTGGATGTATGACCATCCGTCTAAGGTGAGATGGATTGCTTCTGGGAGACATTTCTCCAGGCCTACTTCTACACATAGACGTGTGCATGATTGCATCCCATCTCATGGCTCAACCCGATCGATGAACCTACCCAGTGCATTTCCTATATTTTTTATTGTTTCATCATTCCAACAGTGGAGGGGTAAGAAGGGGAGCCTAACCCACACTGGAACCATTGAGGGGATGTCATTCTATGGACTGAAGTTTGGAGTCCATTTATTCAAATATATTCCTCAAGTACCCATGAAATACGACCCATTCCTAAAGACCAAATCTCTATCTACTTTATTTTCAAAGAGAAATACATAAAAGCCCTTACCACATAATGCTGTAGAAAGCTGCCTTTTGATCGTTTTCTTCCAGTTCTGCTCCAACCATTGTGTCATTTCTTTGGGGGACAACCAAAGTCCCGTAAACTTCCCTATCAGACCGTTTTCTACTAAACAGAGGGCAAAAGGTCTCTAGGAAGGGGAGTGGATAGGAACTTTTGGAATCGCATCCAACCTTTTAAGAAACCGGGACAGAGGGGCTCCCTTAGCCGTTTTTGAGAAAGAGGAAATCAGCGCTTGAAATGCTACGAGGTCAGGAGGTAGCAGGGTTTGAGGCGGATCACGATCCCGTGAGCCAGAGGCCATGGCGACCAACGTCAGAAACCCTAGAAGCTGTCAGGGTCATCTTGAGGCAACCACAAGCTCTTTTACCCCTTTCGAGATCTGCTCGTTGAATATTTGTGTGATTATTGTTATTATTATTTGTTGTATTGAATTGGTAGCAACAACTGCATTATCATAATCATCAATGAAGGATCCGATTGAACATAAGTTTGAAATTGGAAATTTGTGTATGTGGGACGATTGCCTGAAATAAATGCAATTTTCAAAAAATGGGTAAAACATTAACCTCTATCCACTATAGACATTCTATCTTATATTTCTACACATGAGTTTTATGGAACGATCTTAGAAAAAAAAGTCTTTGGTTATCCATCATCAATTCAACAATATATGTAGTGCATTTGAAATATATTATTGGATTAATTTGTGTGAAATATGAAATGATGAGTCCATATTTTATGCATAGACAGATTTCAATCAACACAAATCCGTAGATGGGTTTTCTTTCCCAAAGGCCGTTCTTTGCGTATTGATTTTAATGCGTTAGTTTCTGGAGTTCTAATTATGCACATATCATATGAGCGATGTTATATTGAAAGTGGAAGGAAGTTGATTTCTAGAAATCGATGGTGAGAGGGAATTGTTGATTGTTGGAAGAGAAGCAAAGCCCCCAAGCTGGCCAGTCGAGAGTTTGTAGTGCTAAAGCTGTCTAAAAGAACTGCCACTGTTATGATCACTCTCACTGCTAAGGGAGAGAACACGACCGTTGTTGGTCATAGAGGGTAGAGCCGTGAGGAAATCGTTGTGGTATTGTGTTTACTACTTTGTTAATTGTGAACAGGAGTTATTGGGAATCAATGTGAGAAGGCCTACTACGATCCCTAATTTAAAATATGATCAGAGGCACGAATCTGCCATCCAAAGGAGCGCAGATTAGTCAAGACTACAGTTAATGGAAGTGAGTGAGAGCATTCGAGTTGTCCGATCAGTTTGTAAGGAGCCTCCAAGACCGAGTTGTAAACTGCAAAGTCACGGGGAAACCCTAATTAAAAGAGGAGTTTGTGGAGGTGTTGCCTCGCGATTGGAGAAATCTAGAAATCTAGAAAAGATGACGCAAGATTTATTTTTGGCATTTCATAAAGAATAGACCGTGGCATATAACTTTTTTTGAGGAATAGTTCAAAGCTGTTGTAAAATGGTTGTTCCAATATTGATATATTGGAGTAGTTAGAAATGTTTTATTTATTTTTAAAAAGCACTAATGTGGAGATTGATGAGTTGCCCGAGATTGTTATTTAAATGTGAGTGGTGTAGACTTATGGTATAGATTGAAGATTGGAATAATATTGCAACAATTTTCTTGTAGAGATCAAGCTAATGTTTATAGATTTTAGAGATTTCATACACACCATTCAAAATTTTAAAGAATAATTAAACTCTTGCATTTTGGACTTGTGTCTATTTATAATTTTATGACTTGCAATTTGTGATACTTATTGTTGTTTCTTTTGTGAGTATCAAATACTGTTGAATTGAATTTTGATTGTAATTGGGTGCATTTTTTGTTGAAGCCAACATCCTTCTATTGAGATTAATTCTATTGTTGAGTTGGATTATTGTAAAAAGGTCGAATTGCAAGCAGCCATTCTTTCCATTCTTTTTTCATGGCTCAAATTAAAGGTTTGGTATAGTCACTGAACACTTTACTTATGTTTTCTGATGACAACACAGTCATAGTTGACAAAATAACTCTCTCTTGCATCAAAAATTGTTTATAAATTCAAAATATACACTTGATTTTTTACATCTTCAGTCACAACTCTAGCAAGAAGATATGTAGCAAAAGAAAAATCATTATGAATCTATTTCTGTTAAGAAATTTCCACAGTATTCTCACAAAAAAATCAACGAAGTCAATGAAGTTGATGTTTGTCATGCTCATCTTGTCCTTCCTAAACCAATTATCAGACCTTGGGATGTAATTGTTCCTAACAAGCTCAAAACAAGGCTTGGTTATGACAAGAAAGTGTCACTTTTTATTCCATATTACTCCAAGCCAATCCTGTTTCAGAGTGATGGCTTTCTTAATGAAAATTCATCTTCAGATTTGCATGAAATATTTAAATGCCAACATTGTGACAAAGTTGGACCTATGAAAGATTAGTGTTTTGATCTTCATCCTTGTATGCATTGTGGAAAGCATACACATTGTTCCACAAAATATTTCTTATTGAAGAAGTTTGAAAAGAAAAAAGATGAAGTTTGCAAGGAAAGATATTCCTTATGTAATAACTTATACAGGTCTTGGATCTCTTCTTGGCCATGCTTGTTATCACAATCAAGTGTGTGTGTGTGTGTGTATTGCAGTTGATAGATTGTTCTTGACAAGGGGGATGAATTATGGTCAACAAAAAGGGAATTTGAACAACTTTTCCCTGACAGGGGGGGATAACATCTAAATTTTCTAGTCATCTTCCAAGTTTGTTTAAGATCCCGTGAACAAATTATTAAATGGGAAACAAGAATGCAACCTTCTTCTTGAACATACAATTAGATTATTAATTGGTTTGTTGTAATCCTAAAACCATCTCTTCATAGTTTTTGAGCTCTTGATATCTTTTGATTACATTGAAAAAACCAATTAAGAAACAGACATGAGGTTCTACTTGTTACATTTTCAGAGAGCATCATCAACATTTGTAGCTTTTCTTTTTGAAATTTCAACCCTTTACTTGGTCATTTTATGGTCAACTTGAAACCATTCCATTTAATAGAAGTATTTATGCTTCTGCTATCTTTTGATTTCGAAAGAATTTTTTCAAGGTTCAAAGAGAATCTTCAACGCTCTGAATATCTGCTTGACACATTACTAGTTGTCAAGAAGTGGCCATTTTTTCAGGTAAGAACGAACTTATGATTAAGGGGGGATGTTGAAAACTCTAATATCAGTTTGTTATCTTACCCTAACGGTCATACCTTTAGAGGTCAGTTGTGCAATGTGTACTATATATACATTATTGTGTACAAATTGATATATGGATAATATAGAGTGAGCCTTTTCCATCAATTTTTCTGTTCTCTAAATTTTATTGATGTGCTCAATATTTTCTTGATGGTTTAACAATGCCATCAAAATATTCCCAAGGAACATTGTGATTGATTTCGACGGGGCTTAGAGTTCTCGACTCTTTAATTGATTTGGAGATTATATAATGAGGTAATAGAGCCATAACCTGTTGAGAGGTTTTGAAAGTTGTACATTCAATTCCATTAAATAAACTAACATTTTGTGCATTCCATATTCCCCACTCTATTAACAGAGGAATCACTTGGAATGGCTTCTGATGATTATCTTGAAAAAACGTTAGAAAATTGTCTAAAAAATGTCTCGAGACTAGAGATGATTTAACTTCAAATGGACTTCAATGTCCCTCCAAACCTCTCTTGAGAAACCAAACTCGAGGAAAAAGTGAGAGATATTTTCATTTAAATGCTTAAAAATATGGCAAAATCTAGGACCATGCATCCCCCTACACTAGATTCTATCCCATGTTAATACTTGATTTTGAAGAAAAAGCCAAAAAAATAACTTTTCCTTTAACAACCCTTTTAAAATCCATAGAGGTTTAAACCACCAACATATTTCACTGCCATCACCATGCATCAAATCTTAATTTCCCAATTTCTCCAAATATCTAACAAATTCATTCGTGAAATTCCAAACTAGATCGTCCTCTATCTCTGATAAATGCACATGAGATAGTTTGAGAGAATTCATATAAATCATCCATTCCTATGACCAATTATTTTCTAAACCAATCTCCATTGCTGAGAACCAATGTTGTTGCCAGATGGAAGATAGGATAGGATTTCCATTACGGTTGAGAGTACATATCCCCATCTCTCACAAGTGATCCACTAACATCCCTGGAAGGAAAGACTGATCCCCACATCCAACTATAGAGTCAAGTCCAATCCAAACCTTCCTACCTAAGCCTACTTTCCATGCAAGGAATTGACCAATCAAAGGAAAATAATTTATGACCACCTTCCATTGACTCGAGACATTTGTGGTAGGATTCCTTTGTTGACAGATCCAATCTAAAATTGATTAAGGATCGATATATTTAGCTATCAATATGCTCATCCACAAACTATCACTAGACATAAACACCAATAGTTATTTCACCACCAGTGCACACCCAAAAGACACTAAGTATTTAAGGCCCCGACCACATGCAGTTTTCGGAGGAGAAAGATGTTTTGAATTCACCACATGAGTGCTAATATACTCAAAGCTACCTTTCCACAAGAAATTAAAACAAATTTTACAGATTCAAGCCAAAATCCCTTTTAGGATATTAGCCAGCAAGTGCCAATATACCAAGATTGCTTCAATCACTTATTTGATTAACACACGTCTTCCTCCCCGAGAGATCCATACATTACACAAAAAATGGATTCTTCGTTCAACCCGAGCCACCAACCACCTCCAATCATCTGACCGATATGTATTTGGCTTAAGATTAAAACCAATATACTTGAAGTCGTCCCCCATTGCATGAACAAAGAAATTAAGCTAAGAGTCAGATAAGAGGCGACGAGGACCTTGAAAATTCACTAGGTAGATGGTATTTTTATCATCATTAATAATCTTACCCATGGCTTCACTAAAAAGATCCAAATCTTCCTTCAAGATGACCACATCATGTTCTGCACAAGAAAAAAAAATTAGAATTTTATCTACAAATAATAAGTGAGTGAGGTTAAATGAAGTTATGGTATCCAAGATTTGGTGGCATTGGCTAAAATACCCAAAGGAGACATGGGAGAGATTCTGGAAGAAAAAATATGCCCCCCACACCAATGAGGCTCAACTCATTTGGATGACAGATCAGATTCTAGGTTCAAACATATGGAAAGCAGCATGGTGTAATCTCCCTCTGATCCAGGAACATGCTTTTTGGGAATTACAAAACAACCAAGAAGCCCTATTCTAGTCATATTCTTGGCAACAATTTCCTCCTTTTAAATCCTTGGAAAGCATGCATCACATCGAAGCTCAAATGCCAAATCGAGATACTCTCAAGATCACCAACCTTTGGAAGGATGAGTCCCAACTTTCTTACTAGTGACACTGGAAAGTCCTGCATAATGATCTAAATTTATTGGCAGACTATGATATGATTCCATGGAAAGAGGAAAATAACATGAGAAAAATATGCACTCGAAAGGGTGCATACATCTTACGTTGGGGCCATTTTTTTGTAGGCTTATTTACAAGAAAAGAAACCTATAACCTTAAGGACCAGTTTCAAATTTAGCCAAAGGAAAATATATGGAACGTCATTTGGAAATTACAACTCTAGACAAAGGTTTCCACCTTCATCTAGCTTCTAGTTCAGAATCGTATACTCACTTGGGATAATCTTTGGAAAAGGGGATTCATGAGGTCCTCAATTTGCATTCTATGAATGAAACACGAGGAGTCTATGGAGCATATTTTGAATCAATGCACTTTTAGTGATGAGATATGGGACCAAGTCACCCAAGTTATGAGGAAAACAGATAGATCTAGAGAAAGCATAACTCACACCATTGAGAACTAGGGACAAACAACATTTCATAATCCAATTTTAAATAAGATCCGGTAGCTGCTACTAGGTTTTGTTGTCTAGAAAATATGGAAGGAGTGAATTCGATGATTTTTCCACTCCAAGTCTTCTTTACTCTCCTATGTTTGTTCCAAGATATTTGAAATCACTCAAGAAACGTTCAGATCACAACAATGGTCTCAAGCATACCTATCTTGCAATCCCAGTGAAGGAATCATCCTCTCTCAATGTCACCTAAATATCAACCTAAATTAGACCATCCACAATCTTAATCCTCACCCTCCTCCCACTCAAAGCCCCATTACCTGGAAATGTCCTCCCCAAGGATTTATGAAATTGAATTTTGATGGAGCTTCTAAAGGAAACCCAAGTCCTGCTGGGTTCAATGTGGTAATCATAAATAGTAGTGGACAAATCATAAACATAATGGCTATAAACCTGATCTTATATTCTAACAATTCAACTAACCTTTGGGGTATTATTAGAGGAATTCAATTTTCCACCGACTTGGGTCTGAATGAACTTGTCATTGAAGGAGACTCCCAAGTGAATATCTCTCTGGAAACCAAAATTTTAAATAGATCCGTTCTTCTAAACTCCTCTCCCAGTTGGCATCTCCTAAGCTCCCTTGAAACCTTTCACTCTACTTATTCTTCCTAACCTCATTCTTATCCCTTCCCATATCCACATAGAAGTGAATAAAGTTGATGATAAGTTAGAAAATGAAGGGGTCTCTTCATCAAGAAAAGATATATCCATAGATGCTAGTCTTTTCCCTGTCCCTCCTTTGCTCAAGCAATGCTTTGATCTTGATCACCTAGATTGCTCTTTCCCAAATAGGGTACCACCTATTCACCATGAAATCAATGAGAATGACGTGAACCGATGCCTCCTTCCTCTTACTCCTAGCACTAATGCACAATATTAACGTAGAGCTATTCAGTGAAAATTTCGACCGCATGGGAAACTTAATGTTTTGGTTTGTGTTGGTGATGAAGTTCATCCGTTAGGGTACCATGAAGAGGATTTAATTCTAGTCAGGTTTAATGGCCACTTCAATGGATTAGATAGGTCTTATCTCCTTCTCTAGTCTTCAATTTCTTCATTATTTCCTCTTCGTTCCTTGTTCGATGGTATTACTCCTCCCATGGTAACACTTTGGAGTTATTTTCCCCTTGTTCAAACTCTCCCCTCCTTCTTGTTCTCTGGTTTCCTCTTCACATCCATGCTTAGGGAGAAGGTTAAGCCCAATCATGGTCCAAATTACTACCATTACTTGGCTAATCGACACCATCCCTCTTGCTCCTTTTTGAATTCCTAGCTCGACCCTAGTGTATATTATTCTCTTGGTCCACCCTCTGACGAATTACCTCCCTCAACACTTGTTCATGAAGCATAATCTTGGGGTATTTTTTTGTTGGGGAGGAATTTCCCTCAGCTCCACCCCAAAATGTTGTTGGGTCCTCTGTGAGGCCTCTTTTGGACACTCTGAGCCTTCAGGTCATGACTTCTCCGGATGGCGACAGTACTCGAACCCAGTCACTGGAACAACACTATGGTTGTGTTTTTGTAGAGTAGGTGGTTCCAATGGGCATTGAAGACATAGATCCCTCTGTTGCATTTTAGGATACCATGATTTCCTAGGGAGATCCTGCACATTCTAAGGTAGTTCCCCCACGTGTCTTCTTAGCAGAGAAACTACAATTAATTTTTGATATGAGTTGGGATATTGCTGATCAAATTTTTCGACAAGAAGTCCTCAATAGTAGGTTGGAGGTTGGATGCACTCTTTCAATCTCTTTCAGAAGAGCCTGTCAGCTGGTGCTGCCCCACTTGCTACCAACCCTTCATCATCACTCCAACTTGGCATTAATCTCCTCCTCGTGATGGGAGCAATGGAACTTTCGTTGTATGAATTTATTCTTGTTTTAAGTCTTTAATTTTTTTCTATTATGATAGACAACAATTTCCATAGGCTTTCAGGCCATTTTTGTAATAGCTATGGTTGTTTGTACAATTAATTTTTGGAAACTAGAATAGTCTTGAATATCGTTACTTCGAACTCGGGCCTAGTTCTATTTCCAATTTTGGAATACTAGATACCAGGTCTTCTAGCATATGTATGGTTTCTAGGTTTTGAAGGTAATATAAATATTTTATTTACCAAAAAAAAATAAGTGAGTGGGCTTTACCAATATCCCTAAGCGAACCCCGAGGAAACCCTTAACTATTTTAGGTTCATCCAAAGAATGACTAAATCATCTGCCACCAATAGAAACAATTAGGGCGATAAAGGACAACCCCAGTGAAGGCCATGACCCAGATGAATGAAGGAATAACCCACCCCATTGATTAGAATAACACATTAAACAATAGTGAAATGAGACATAATACACTTGACTATGGATCAATCAAAATCCACATGCAAAAGGATAAGACATGCGTAAAGCCAAGAAACCCTATCGTAGGATTTGGAGAGATCAATATTAACCACATAGCACTGACGATTATGCGATTTAATAGAATGAATCCCTTCTTTCATAGAGCCCGTGTCTTCATAAATTAACCAACCTTTCAAAAATCCAATTTTTTATGCTGAGATAGAAGAGGAAAGAATGGGCTTAAGGCGAATTGCAATAATTTTTGCAATAATCAGGTAGAGGTAGTTGAAAATTTAAATAGTCCGAAAATCGTTAACAAATGTAGGGAGATTTGACTTTGGAATGACAACAATAAAAGTGGCATTGATATAAGGAAGGATCTTACCCGTAGTATGCACCTATTCGACCACCTGAAGAAGATAATCACCCATAAGGTCAAATAAATGCTCAAATAACTTTGAAGTCCAACCATCTGACCCATGATATTTTTGTTTTTAAAAAGTGGATAAAACCCCCCTCAATTCTTCTAAAGAAACCTCTCTATATAATTCATCATTGGCGTCATCCAATATAAGATATGGAAAGAAATCTTGTTGTTTTAAAATAGATTCCATATTGATTTGGTTTGAATCCTTAAATAGTCCATTAAAATGATCAACCTCTAGAGCTGCCAAATTCCAAAAACCACAAAAATAATTGCCTTGCAAATCCTCAAGTTCCTAGATAGTATTTTTGTTTCTCCTCTGATTGGAAAAATTATGAAATAACTTTGTATTATAGTCACCCACCTCTATCAATATGGTGCATATTCTAAAAGCAAGGAATGATAATTGGATTCAAGAATGCTATATTCTTCCATAACCTTCAGTGCTGCCTATCCAGCATGAATAGAACCATAAATGCACTCCATCTTCTCCTCAATAGTCCTAAGATCTTGATTTTCAAAACTCCTTCTCTCTCTGGCCCATGCTAGGACTAGTCCCTTTAGTCTTTTTAGATTATATACAAAGTTCATTCTGGGAGACTCATTGATGCTCCTATGAAACCAATGCCAATTGATCTTGACTAGGGTTTGGAACAACTCCAAGTTTAGTAAAGAATAATTGAAGTTGAATTGTGTACTTTGCCTCTCATCGGGGTGTTCCAACTCTAATAAAATAGGAAAATGATCAGAAACACGAGTTTGTTCAACCCATGATCTATACATTCACACTATCTCAATAATATTATGGTGAATCAAAAAGTGGTCCAAGCGGCTTTCTATGGCGTCCTCCCCACATATATTGTTACTCTAAGTGGGCCTAAACTTTGTTGGTTCCACATAAAACCATTCCTACCATTCAAAAATCTCGTTCAATAAAGAGGCTACATTATCTTCAAGGGCCTTGGGACACCAAATTTTAGACTTGTTGACCATAAAATTGAGATCTCCACTAATAAAAAGTGAGTCCACCTTCAAAAATTGCATCCTAAATATCTTGGACCAAAACATATCCTTTCCATCATAGAGACCATAAAAATTGAGAACCGAAAAAGAGATGATCCAACTCCAAGCTTGTGAAGTTTCATGGAAACTTGTCACAGAGAATCTAGCTGGTATAAAAATCATATAAAGCTTGCAAGAGAGAAACAAGAAAGAGAGATAAGCTTGAGAGAAATAATTGATTGTATTAACTTGACATCATAAATGAGTAGCACACATGCAAATATATAATCCAAGAGAAGTAATGAACAAATCTCATGGAGTACATGCGCCATATGAATGATCTAAAGGAGATCCAATCCGACATTAAATCAATGTAACGAGAGTAAATTTCTAGCTAGTCTCAGTTAACCATTTAAGAGGAAACAATTAATTGAGAAACAAGTGTGGAGACCAAGAATAACACATTCATGCAAAGGAAGTGTGCCCTCATGACCTAAAATATAGGAAATAGATGAATGAGAGGTCATCCACTAGCCAACTAAGATCAACTGTGGCTGAACTGAAGTCCTAATTGAAGTGATAATGTTCCCTATTTTATAGGAAGCACCCTAAATTTTAGGAGAGCCCTATTTTGTAGGGGAATATTCTCAGTATAACTTAGGAAAAATGAGTGTGTAAAAGTGTGTAATATCTCCAACACCACCCCTAAACACTGCTAGGGTGTAATGAAGAATGGGTCTCGACTACAAGGCCATGTTAGGTACCCATTTTACAATGGATCTAATGAAAAAGAGAAGAAAGAGGGAAAACATCATGGGAACCCCCCTGTCAAAGTAGGATAAAAGTGATATCCACCATGTGCCAGGTAGACAATCTCCAAAACCAAGAAAAGATGGCAAGCCAATGAAACATGATTTGATGATGAAATAGCATAATATTCTTCATTGAGTGTGTTGAAGTTGAAATGTTGTAGCTAATACTAGTTGACAACAATAAGATCTCTCCAAAAATTAAGGTGCTAGCCTACACCAAGATGGTCGGGTTAGTCAGAGTGCTTCCAAACCATAGAAGAAAACACCATAAAAGTCATCAAAATAGTGGTGAATGGAACTATAAAGGAGAAATAATCAATCAATTCAAGAGCAATGAGAATGGTTCCCATGTTTGCTAGATGAAACACATATGTAGGATTTCCTCAAATAGTTGCTCAAATTCTACCATGACCAACCATCAAGCCAACCAAAAACAATCATCAGAGTTGGTACGTTGCCAAGATGTTGTTGTATATGCCTCTTCACAATTAATTGAAAGAAGAGGAACTGACAAAAGGACGTGGATACATGACATGAAGACTATG
>JASDQU010105919.1:125078-136876 GCA_032191745.1 Picea mariana | reverse complement strand
CTATTAACAGAGGAATCACTTGGAATGGCTTCTGATGATTATCTTGAAAAAACGTTAGAAAATTGTCTAAAAAATGTCTCGAGACTAGAGATGATTTAACTTCAAATGGACTTCAATGTCCCTCCAAACCTCTCTTGAGAAACCAAACTCGAGGAAAAAGTGAGAGATATTTTCATTTAAATGCTTAAAAATATGGCAAAATCTAGGACCATGCATCCCCCTACACTAGATTCTATCCCATGTTAATACTTGATTTTGAAGAAAAAGCCAAAAAAATAACTTTTCCTTTAACAACCCTTTTAAAATCCATAGAGGTTTAAACCACCAACATATTTCACTGCCATCACCATGCATCAAATCTTAATTTCCCAATTTCTCCAAATATCTAACAAATTCATTCGTGAAATTCCAAACTAGATCGTCCTCTATCTCTGATAAATGCACATGAGATAGTTTGAGAGAATTCATATAAATCATCCATTCCTATGACCAATTATTTTCTAAACCAATCTCCATTGCTGAGAACCAATGTTGTTGCCAGATGGAAGATAGGATAGGATTTCCATTACGGTTGAGAGTACATATCCCCATCTCTCACAAGTGATCCACTAACATCCCTGGAAGGAAAGACTGATCCCCACATCCAACTATAGAGTCAAGTCCAATCCAAACCTTCCTACCTAAGCCTACTTTCCATGCAAGGAATTGACCAATCAAAGGAAAATAATTTATGACCACCTTCCATTGACTCGAGACATTTGTGGTAGGATTCCTTTGTTGACAGATCCAATCTAAAATTGATTAAGGATCGATATATTTAGCTATCAATATGCTCATCCACAAACTATCACTAGACATAAACACCAATAGTTATTTCACCACCAGTGCACACCCAAAAGACACTAAGTATTTAAGGCCCCGACCACATGCAGTTTTCGGAGGAGAAAGATGTTTTGAATTCACCACATGAGTGCTAATATACTCAAAGCTACCTTTCCACAAGAAATTAAAACAAATTTTACAGATTCAAGCCAAAATCCCTTTTAGGATATTAGCCAGCAAGTGCCAATATACCAAGATTGCTTCAATCACTTATTTGATTAACACACGTCTTCCTCCCCGAGAGATCCATACATTACACAAAAAATGGATTCTTCGTTCAACCCGAGCCACCAACCACCTCCAATCATCTGACCGATATGTATTTGGCTTAAGATTAAAACCAATATACTTGAAGTCGTCCCCCATTGCATGAACAAAGAAATTAAGCTAAGAGTCAGATAAGAGGCAACGAGGACCTTGAAAATTCACTAGGTAGATGGTATTTTTATCATCATTAATAATCTTACCCATGGCTTCACTAAAAAGATCCAAATCTTCCTTCAAGATGACCACATCATGTTCTACACAAGAAAAAAAAATTAGAATTTTATCTACAAATAATAAGTGAGTGAGGTTAAATGAAGTTATGGTATCCAAGATTTGGTGGCATTGGCTAAAATACCCAAAGGAGACATGGGAGAGATTCTGGAAGAAAAAATATGCCCCCCACACCAATGAGGCTCAACTCATTTGGATGACAGATCAGATTCTAGGTTCAAACATATGGAAAGCAGCATGGTGTAATCTCCCTCTGATCCAGGAACATGCTTTTTGGGAATTACAAAACAACCAAGAAGCCCTATTCTAGTCATATTCTTGGCAACAATTTCCTCCTTTTAAATCCTTGGAAAGCATGCATCACATCGAAGCTCAAATGCCAAATCGAGATACTCTCAAGATCACCAACCTTTGGAAGGATGAGTCCCAACTTTCTTACTAGTGACACTGGAAAGTCCTGCATAATGATCTAAATTTATTGGCAGACTATGATATGATTCCATGGAAAGAGGAAAATAACATGAGAAAAATATGCACTCGAAAGGGTGCATACATCTTACGTTGGGGCCATTTTTTTGTAGGCTTATTTACAAGAAAAGAAACCTATAACCTTAAGGACCAGTTTCAAATTTAGCCAAAGGAAAATATATGGAACGTCATTTGGAAATTACAACTCTAGACAAAGGTTTCCACCTTCATCTAGCTTCTAGTTCAGAATCGTATACTCACTTGGGATAATCTTTGGAAAAGGGGATTCATGAGGTCCTCAATTTGCATTCTATGAATGAAACACGAGGAGTCTATGGAGCATATTTTGAATCAATGCACTTTTAGTGATGAGATATGGGACCAAGTCACCCAAGTTATGAGGAAAACAGATAGATCTAGAGAAAGCATAACTCACACCATTGAGAACTAGGGACAAACAACATTTCATAATCCAATTTTAAATAAGATCCGGTAGCTGCTACTAGGTTTTGTTGTCTAGAAAATATGGAAGGAGTGAATTCGATGATTTTTCCACTCCAAGTCTTCTTTACTCTCCTATGTTTGTTCCAAGATATTTGAAATCACTCAAGAAACGTTCAGATCACAACAATGGTCTCAAGCATACCTATCTTGCAATCCCAGTGAAGGAATCATCCTCTCTCAATGTCACCTAAATATCAACCTAAATTAGACCATCCACAATCTTAATCCTCACCCTCCTCCCACTCAAAGCCCCATTACCTGGAAATGTCCTCCCCAAGGATTTATGAAATTGAATTTTGATGGAGCTTCTAAAGGAAACCCAAGTCCTGCTGGGTTCAATGTGGTAATCATAAATAGTAGTGGACAAATCATAAACATAATGGCTATAAACCTGATCTTATATTCTAACAATTCAACTAACCTTTGGGGTATTATTAGAGGAATTCAATTTTCCACCGACTTGGGTCTGAATGAACTTGTCATTGAAGGAGACTCCCAAGTGAATATCTCTCTGGAAACCAAAATTTTAAATAGATCCGTTCTTCTAAACTCCTCTCCCAGTTGGCATCTCCTAAGCTCCCTTGAAACCTTTCACTCTACTTATTCTTCCTAACCTCATTCTTATCCCTTCCCATATCCACATAGAAGTGAATAAAGTTGATGATAAGTTAGAAAATGAAGGGGTCTCTTCATCAAGAAAAGATATATCCATAGATGCTAGTCTTTTCCCTGTCCCTCCTTTGCTCAAGCAATGCTTTGATCTTGATCACCTAGATTGCTCTTTCCCAAATAGGGTACCACCTATTCACCATGAAATCAATGAGAATGACGTGAACCGATGCCTCCTTCCTCTTACTCCTAGCACTAATGCACAATATTAACGTAGAGCTATTCAGTGAAAATTTCGACCGCATGGGAAACTTAATGTTTTGGTTTGTGTTGGTGATGAAGTTCATCCGTTAGGGTACCATGAAGAGGATTTAATTCTAGTCAGGTTTAATGGCCACTTCAATGGATTAGATAGGTCTTATCTCCTTCTCTAGTCTTCAATTTCTTCATTATTTCCTCTTCGTTCCTTGTTCGATGGTATTACTCCTCCCATGGTAACACTTTGGAGTTATTTTCCCCTTGTTCAAACTCTCCCCTCCTTCTTGTTCTCTGGTTTCCTCTTCACATCCATGCTTAGGGAGAAGGTTAAGCCCAATCATGGTCCAAATTACTACCATTACTTGGCTAATCGACACCATCCCTCTTGCTCCTTTTTGAATTCCTAGCTCGACCCTAGTGTATATTATTCTCTTGGTCCACCCTCTGACGAATTACCTCCCTCAACACTTGTTCATGAAGCATAATCTTGGGGTATTTTTTTGTTGGGGAGGAATTTCCCTCAGCTCCACCCCAAAATGTTGTTGGGTCCTCTGTGAGGCCTCTTTTGGACACTCTGAGCCTTCAGGTCATGACTTCTCCGGATGGCGACAGTACTCGAACCCAGTCACTGGAACAACACTATGGTTGTGTTTTTGTAGAGTAGGTGGTTCCAATGGGCATTGAAGACATAGATCCCTCTGTTGCATTTTAGGATACCATGATTTCCTAGGGAGATCCTGCACATTCTAAGGTAGTTCCCCCACGTGTCTTCTTAGCAGAGAAACTACAATTAATTTTTGATATGAGTTGGGATATTGCTGATCAAATTTTTCGACAAGAAGTCCTCAATAGTAGGTTGGAGGTTGGATGCACTCTTTCAATCTCTTTCAGAAGAGCCTGTCAGCTGGTGCTGCCCCACTTGCTACCAACCCTTCATCATCACTCCAACTTGGCATTAATCTCCTCCTCGTGATGGGAGCAATGGAACTTTCGTTGTATGAATTTATTCTTGTTTTAAGTCTTTAATTTTTTTCTATTATGATAGACAACAATTTCCATAGGCTTTCAGGCCATTTTTGTAATAGCTATGGTTGTTTGTACAATTAATTTTTGGAAACTAGAATAGTCTTGAATATCGTTACTTCGAACTCGGGCCTAGTTCTATTTCCAATTTTGGAATACTAGATACCAGGTCTTCTAGCATATGTATGGTTTCTAGGTTTTGAAGGTAATATAAATATTTTATTTACCAAAAAAAAATAAGTGAGTGGGCTTTACCAATATCCCTAAGCGAACCCCGAGGAAACCCTTAACTATTTTAGGTTCATCCAAAGAATGACTAAATCATCTGCCACCAATAGAAACAATTAGGGCGATAAAGGACAACCCCAGTGAAGGCCATGACCCAGATGAATGAAGGAATAACCCACCCCATTGATTAGAATAACACATTAAACAATAGTGAAATGAGACATAATACACTTGACTATGGATCAATCAAAATCCACATGCAAAAGGATAAGACATGCGTAAAGCCAAGAAACCCTATCGTAGGATTTGGAGAGATCAATATTAACCACATAGCACTGACGATTATGCGATTTAATAGAATGAATCCCTTCTTTCATAGAGCCCGTGTCTTCATAAATTAACCAACCTTTCAAAAATCCAATTTTTTATGCTGAGATAGAAGAGGAAAGAATGGGCTTAAGGCGAATTGCAATAATTTTTGCAATAATCAGGTAGAGGTAGTTGAAAATTTAAATAGTCCGAAAATCGTTAACAAATGTAGGGAGATTTGACTTTGGAATGACAACAATAAAAGTGGCATTGATATAAGGAAGGATCTTACCCGTAGTATGCACCTATTCGACCACCTGAAGAAGATAATCACCCATAAGGTCAAATAAATGCTCAAATAACTTTGAAGTCCAACCATCTGACCCATGATATTTTTGTTTTTAAAAAGTGGATAAAACCCCCCTCAATTCTTCTAAAGAAACCTCTCTATATAATTCATCATTGGCGTCATCCAATATAAGATATGGAAAGAAATCTTGTTGTTTTAAAATAGATTCCATATTGATTTGGTTTGAATCCTTAAATAGTCCATTAAAATGATCAACCTCTAGAGCTGCCAAATTCCAAAAACCACAAAAATAATTGCCTTGCAAATCCTCAAGTTCCTAGATAGTATTTTTGTTTCTCCTCTGATTGGAAAAATTATGAAATAACTTTGTATTATAGTCACCCACCTCTATCAATATGGTGCATATTCTAAAAGCAAGGAATGATAATTGGATTCAAGAATGCTATATTCTTCCATAACCTTCAGTGCTGCCTATCCAGCATGAATAGAACCATAAATGCACTCCATCTTCTCCTCAATAGTCCTAAGATCTTGATTTTCAAAACTCCTTCTCTCTCTGGCCCATGCTAGGACTAGTCCCTTTAGTCTTTTTAGATTATATACAAAGTTCATTCTGGGAGACTCATTGATGCTCCTATGAAACCAATGCCAATTGATCTTGACTAGGGTTTGGAACAACTCCAAGTTTAGTAAAGAATAATTGAAGTTGAATTGTGTACTTTGCCTCTCATCGGGGTGTTCCAACTCTAATAAAATAGGAAAATGATCAGAAACACGAGTTTGTTCAACCCATGATCTATACATTCACACTATCTCAATAATATTATGGTGAATCAAAAAGTGGTCCAAGCGGCTTTCTATGGCGTCCTCCCCACATATATTGTTACTCTAAGTGGGCCTAAACTTTGTTGGTTCCACATAAAACCATTCCTACCATTCAAAAATCTCGTTCAATAAAGAGGCTACATTATCTTCAAGGGCCTTGGGACACCAAATTTTAGACTTGTTGACCATAAAATTGAGATCTCCACTAATAAAAAGTGAGTCCACCTTCAAAAATTGCATCCTAAATATCTTGGACCAAAACATATCCTTTCCATCATAGAGACCATAAAAATTGAGAACCGAAAAAGAGATGATCCAACTCCAAGCTTGTGAAGTTTCATGGAAACTTGTCACAGAGAATCTAGCTGGTATAAAAATCATATAAAGCTTGCAAGAGAGAAACAAGAAAGAGAGATAAGCTTGAGAGAAATAATTGATTGTATTAACTTGACATCATAAATGAGTAGCACACATGCAAATATATAATCCAAGAGAAGTAATGAACAAATCTCATGGAGTACATGCGCCATATGAATGATCTAAAGGAGATCCAATCCGACATTAAATCAATGTAACGAGAGTAAATTTCTAGCTAGTCTCAGTTAACCATTTAAGAGGAAACAATTAATTGAGAAACAAGTGTGGAGACCAAGAATAACACATTCATGCAAAGGAAGTGTGCCCTCATGACCTAAAATATAGGAAATAGATGAATGAGAGGTCATCCACTAGCCAACTAAGATCAACTGTGGCTGAACTGAAGTCCTAATTGAAGTGATAATGTTCCCTATTTTATAGGAAGCACCCTAAATTTTAGGAGAGCCCTATTTTGTAGGGGAATATTCTCAGTATAACTTAGGAAAAATGAGTGTGTAAAAGTGTGTAATATCTCCAACACCACCCCTAAACACTGCTAGGGTGTAATGAAGAATGGGTCTCGACTACAAGGCCATGTTAGGTACCCATTTTACAATGGATCTAATGAAAAAGAGAAGAAAGAGGGAAAACATCATGGGAACCCCCCTGTCAAAGTAGGATAAAAGTGATATCCACCATGTGCCAGGTAGACAATCTCCAAAACCAAGAAAAGATGGCAAGCCAATGAAACATGATTTGATGATGAAATAGCATAATATTCTTCATTGAGTGTGTTGAAGTTGAAATGTTGTAGCTAATACTAGTTGACAACAATAAGATCTCTCCAAAAATTAAGGTGCTAGCCTACACCAAGATGGTCGGGTTAGTCAGAGTGCTTCCAAACCATAGAAGAAAACACCATAAAAGTCATCAAAATAGTGGTGAATGGAACTATAAAGGAGAAATAATCAATCAATTCAAGAGCAATGAGAATGGTTCCCATGTTTGCTAGATGAAACACATATGTAGGATTTCCTCAAATAGTTGCTCAAATTCTACCATGACCAACCATCAAGCCAACCAAAAACAATCATCAGAGTTGGTACGTTGCCAAGATGTTGTTGTATATGCCTCTTCACAATTAATTGAAAGAAGAGGAACTGACAAAAGGACGTGGATACATGACATGAAGACTATGYTATCTCTGATCATGGTGTTGATGATGTCGATATGTGGAGGATGTAGACCTTGAAACTGATGTTGAAGATTCTGTTGCTACAAAAAAACTCTAATGCTAGTGCCAAAGAGTCTGATATTGACAACTCTAATGCTGAAGTTGGTGCCAAATCTGGATGTGAAATCTCCAAAGTTGTATCAATAAGAGGTGTCGGTGGTGGCTGCTGCATCTCAATAGTAGAAAAGTATTTTGATGTGATRGAATCTTGTGCTGGAACAAATTGAGTCTGAACAACAAAAATATCAAGACAACTTGCTAATGGCAAGGAAGTCGCAACAAAACCAAGTCTATTTTTTGTTGGTCTCATCACAAACTGAATGGGATGTGCAATCCCATGTCCATTCTTACCAAGGCCGCCACCAATGTATCCCATATGATGCATCAAGTTTAACCCAGTATGATGAGTTTTTAACTCAAAATATGGTGAAGGAATCTTAGGAGTGGTCAACAATTAAAAAACAACATTATAAGTAAGAGACCGTTGCATATATTTTTGCAAACAAGCAATAATATCTTCCTTCTCTTTTAATCCATCCAAAAAATGCTCATTGAGAAGAGTGAATTTATCCTCCATTTCATTAAAGTGGGTGGTCAAAGTATCAAATTGAGTTTGATGCTTCTCCATTAGACCCCCAATGAGTCCAGAATCCCTGAGAAAATAGGTACTCATGTTTTGAAGAGAAATCTTAGATTTTTCTTGTTCACCTCGAAGTTTGTAAACTTCTTTGACAAGTTTTAGATTCAGAATCTAAAGGGTGGAGATAACTGCATCTTTGTCCTCCATTACAATGATTCTCCCCTAATGAATGATATCAAGTGAGATATGTATGTCAGAGTAGTGATCTGAGGTTTTGTTGATCCTTTGCATGCAACTAGAGATCTAATAAAATGATTGTATCTCCTAAACTACGATGTGGGTATTGGATATTTTTTGTGAGCTTGATCATCCCTATGTAGGGAGTCTCTCTATAAAACATCAAATCTACCCATATTGTGGATTCAAAGATATTTTTGATGGATCCTTGGTAGATATAGATCTGATAAAAAAATTGTATCTCCTAAAATACGATGTGGGTATTGGAGATTTGTGGTGAGGGTGAGCATCCCTATGCAATGCGTATCTGTACAAAAAATAGATTTACCTAGATTGTGGATTACGAGATATGGAAGAAGGGTATGTGGTGCAATGAACTTGGTGTTGTGATATGCAATCTAATGAAGTTTCCAAGACAAATTCACACCATCAAGAGTGAGTAAGAAACATAATCTAGCGCCCCTGGGGGTCAACTCAATTGGCAAGTGCCGTGAAAATGAAGTTCCAAGAGGTTTCGAGTTCAATTCCCCTCGGCTTAGAATGTGTGCCACGTAAGGGGTGATGTGGGAACACCTAGAGGTTATAGTGGTAGCAGTTGGATAACACGGCCACGTGCCCAACTAGTTGTTGATTCCTCCAGACATAAAAAAAAAAACACAATCTAGCTATAAAATCTTACAGAATGTGCGGTGTGAGAATCTCTGACGACAATATTTCGATTCTTTCTGTCAGCATTTTCCTCTTGAACCTGCAAATAAAATGATTATGCGCTTTCTCCTAGTAACAAATCTATGATACCATGTGATTTTTCATGGAAACTTGTCACAAAGAATATAGCTAGTAGAAAAATCACATAAAGCTTGCGATAGAGA
This sequence comes from Picea mariana, assembly GCA_032191745.1. NCBI lineage: Eukaryota > Viridiplantae > Streptophyta > Pinopsida > Pinales > Pinaceae > Picea > Picea mariana. Next base: position 127,682 of record JASDQU010105919.1, on the reverse strand, counting down.
AAAGAGAAAGAGAGAAAATCTTGAGAGAAAGAATGGATTGTATTAAATTTAAATCATATATGAGTAATAAGCATGCAAATATATAATCCAATAGAAGAAATGCACCAATTTCATGGAGTACATGCACCATAAGAATGATCTAGAGGAGATTTGGACACTAACTCATTATAAGGGGAGTCAACTGTTAGCTAGTCTCGGTTATCTATTTAAGAGGAAATAGTTTAACTAAGTGACAAGTGTGGATACCAATAATAAGACATTAATGCAAAGGAAGTGCGTCCTCATTATCTAAAATCTAGGAAATATATGCATGAGTAGTTATCCACTAATCAACTGATATCAACTATGGTTGAACTAAAGTGACAATGCACCCTAATTTTTGGGAACACCCTGTTTTATAGGAAGTTCCCTTAAATTTAGGAGTACCCTATTTTGTAAGGGAATATTCTCAAGAGAATATTCTTAGCTAAAACTTAGGAAAAGTGAGGGTGTAAAAGTGTATAATATCTCTAACAAAGCTAAGAATTTCTATCGCAATACTTGAGAAAATAGAAAAAGAGTTTAATAACTTACATTTTGAGGAACAACCTATAATTAATACACCAAAGTGACTAGTAGAGTCCAACCCAAAAAATTCCCACCCCGAAAATATTTTGAACAACTCAAGAGTGAAAGACTCACAACTCCCCATGGATTCTTGAATCATTAAAATATCCAGACAATCTATATCAACAATACGAGCAGGTGTTTTAACCTATTAGATATAATTTTTGTGAGGATCTTGTAGGATACATTACAACGAGAGATGGGGTGAAATCGATCAAAGGAGTTTGCATTTTTTACTTTAGGAATCAGAGTAAGAAAAGAGTTATTAGTGGTTGCTCCTAACTTGCAAGTAGTTTGGAAATGATTTGTCAACAATTTCTATAGAAGTGGATGGTGAAGCCATTTGACCTGGGGGATTTATTAGGGTCAAATTGGTAGACAACTAATCTAACTTTCACTTCTATGACCATCTTTTTCAATTCTTGGTTATCCTGTTCCTTTATCAATCGTGGGATCAGTTCCATGAATTGTAAACTCTGGATTTTGTTGTCTGCTACATCTTGGGTATATAGGTTTTTGAAATGAGAGGAGGCTTTCTTTTTTATCTCCTCAAAGGAATTGACTACTTCCCTTGTGGATTTTTTAATTTCCTCCACTATGTTCATGTGCTGTCTTGATTTGGCCTGCTTGTGGAAAAAGGACGTATTTTTTTCTCCTTCTTGGAGCCACAAAGCTCTAGATTTTAGTGTCCATTCCTTTTCTTTGTTATGGAGTGCCCTTAAATAATTTTGGAAGTGTTATTTCTCCTGCTCTAGATGTCTGGTTTGGATTTCACTGGTGTCCATTTCCTCATGCAAGACTTCTAGCTTCTTTTTATGTCTTTCAACTTCTCCTTTAGTGTTGTGTAAGGAAGCTTTAACCTAGTCCTTTATTGCTTGCTTTGCCTTTTTTATTTGTTTCTCCCAGATGTACACAAGTGTTCTATCCACCCAGGTAGACCAGATCGAGGAGATTAGGGGGGCGAAAATATGAGGATTCCAACCAAATTGGATTAAATTTGAATGGAATGGGTCCCAAATTTTCTTATTTTACAAAGGTAAGGTATGTTGGGCGATGGTCTTGTTGGCCCTTGACCAAGTTTTGAGGATTATTGGTCATGATTGACCTATTTTARAACTTTGATAGGCTGTCGAAGACAGAGTGCAAGACGAAGCGGATATTGCAGGGTCTCGAACCCTTTTAGGTCCTTTTTGGGATTTGGGATTATGTAACGGGTATGGGAATGTCAGCCCATGGGTTTACCCATATTTAGGCCTATTTTKTAATGTATAGATAAGMAGCTAGGCGATGTAAGAGAAAAAGGTAATGGCTAAGTGCTAGAGTTGCATCTATGTGATATTGGGCTAAGTGTGGATTGTAGATTCTTTGTGCATACTGTGTGAGACTTGCAGAGATAAGTACAAGTGACTGTAACAAACCATGGAAGGCTTTGTGCTAGACCTAGCTCAGGGAAGGAGGATCTAGCGAAGTGCGCAGATCCACTGTCCTATGCAGAGTAGGGTTTTTGTGGCTATGTGCATATAACTGATTGAAGAAGATAATAAAGAAGACAAAGAGTTGGTGGACGTAGCCCCAAGGGAGGGGTGAACCATGCACATGCTTTGTGTGATGTGTTGATGTGTCTATTTCTTAGTGCTTTGACTTAGATGAATGATGGATATGTTAATGATTTGTGCTTAATATTATGGATAGATGTTAGATCTTACTTATATACACATGCTTAGCACTGAATCTGTTAAGATCTGATCTTCTTTGTCATGCTAAGTGATGCTAGATGTTAGATCTGAATGAATAATGCATTGTACTATAATTAGGGTTTGTCTGCGCTATTGTTAAGAACTAGATATTGATGAATATAACTGTTGAGTGATCTGTTAAGTAGTTAGAATCACAGATATGTGTCCCAACTAAGGTTGCAAACACTGGAGTCCTGCAACCACCCCTACCTCTATGTAAGGTAGATAGAGAGGTATCTATTATGGTGCTTTTGTATTCAAT
>JASDQU010105919.1:90869-124541 GCA_032191745.1 Picea mariana | reverse complement strand
CAGTTGAGGGACCGAAAAGTTCATAGGGTGCTTAGATGGCTATTTCTTGTCAAAACCTGAAAGAAATTCTTGACTCATTCAAAGCCCAAGTGTTTCACACATTGGATGACAGATTTGATGCATTTGTACATGGCCTCACAGACAGCCTCACAGATGGCCTCAATGATAGTTTTCGTAGTATTCAAGGTTCATTGAATAACATGCAGGAAATATTTCTTATGGAAAGCCTCAGAGATGAATATAATCAAGAAATATATGCTTAGTATGATTTTGAGGACGATTGTGATGATTGGTATATGGATAGTTGTCATTTCTGGGATGACAACCACTTCCATATTTTATTTGATGACTCTGCTCCACTTTCTGTAGAGAACATCAATATTCCACATCAGGAGCTAGTTACTAGTGTTCAGTCTGCATATTCTACAGTGGTATTATTCCTTCCAGATTCTGCTACGACCCTTTTCCACTATGTGGATGGATCTTCTTATTTGGATCCACATGATAGGTGTCAGTCTTTGGAGCATCATTTGGAGTTGGTTATTGGGTTTCAAAATCTTCCACGAGGAGTTCACATGAGCACTTGGACATGGGACCTGGGCTTACAATGGTGGTTGGACTATTTCAACATGGTGGATTTCCTTTCTACATGGGACCTTGGTTCTTCAGTCTTCTTCAGCATTATGGTCCACAATTATCCATGGGACCCTGGTATATGGTTGTACATCAAGCATTGAGGACAACGCTTTCATAAGGGGGATGGAATGTAAGGTAGCTAGAGAGGTAGTGGGGAGGGGGGGGCAGAGGGCCCATAGTGATAATAGTGGAGGTCATTCAATGTAAGGTGGACTAGGTCCACTATATTATTAAATAAGACCCACTATGGTAGTTAGATATAATAAATGGGTAATTATATATAATAAATGTAAGAGGACTTCTTAGAAGGTTCTCCTTCTAGAAGATTCCTCCTCTAGAATTTTCTTAGTTGATGGTAGGACTATATAAAGGGGTTCAAACAATGTAATGAGACATGAAGAGAATTATTGTATTGTGGAGAGGTAGCTCAATAAAAGGATGCCCCCTCGAAGAGGCAAGTGAACAGGAGAGGATCCCTTCCATAATAGGATCCATTATATGGTGTTGCCCTACCTCAAGGGTTTGATAATAATATAGTGTGGTTTCTTCTATCTTGCTTTGTGGATCTATTGTTTATTCAGTATTTGTGGTGATTATATTGCTAGATCTATTCAGGTTATTAACACTCTACCTCGGGTGAGACTTCATCTGCTTCGCAAGTGTTGCCGAAAGGGACAGTAGTTAGGGTTTTGTTGGTGCAATGTTGTAGCGTTGAACCCTGGGTTTGCCCTTGTGCCAAAAAATGGTTCTGTTGCTAGGACTTGAAACCGTGATTGCTGGGAACTGAGGAAGAAGAAGCTTTGTGCAAAAAACTGACCTGAAATTGTGAAATCTCTATGCGCAGATATGTTTCTCTAGTGTGCAATATTCTACTTGATTTGTGAAGCTTTGTGGTAAAGAAAAGAAGTTCGATCTGAAGAAAATAAGTAAGATTTGAACATTTTGTGCTATGATAAAGGTAAGAATAGTGGAAAAGTTTTAGATCTGGATGCTTTGTGCTCTGTAGAAGTAAGTAGAAATTTTTGTTTCTAAAGTATGGATCTAGGTATGTTTAATAAGATTTGTCCTAGCCTGGAAACTAGGGCACTGATAGAAGAAAGAAGAATTGATATGAGTAGATTTGATAAGAATAGTGAAAGATATGTTATACCTATGTATAGAAAGAATGTTTGGACTAACAAATGGATGCAGGACCCTAAGAAGAATTTTTTGCAAGTTAGCTACCATGATCCTAGTGTGCAGTACATGAAAGGTTGGGGATCATTTAAGAGAAAGAGAGGATTAACTCTTTGTTACAGTTGCAGAAAACCAAGACATCTTGCTAAAGAATGCCCTGGAAGAAGACCTAGTTGCATTTGTTGTAAAGCTCTGGACCATGAAGTTTTGATTTTTCCTAGAATGACTGCTAAGGTTGAGAGAATGAATATGAACCAAGAAAAATCTAAGGCAAATCAAGAAACTGAGGCTATGACATCAGAGAAACTATTGCTACAGATGAAATAAACCCTGAATGATCAATGACATATTAGTTTATCAGAGGTCTTTAAAGAAGAAGAATGCCTAGAAGCAATAATAAGAGACAGATATAACTGATTTAATGAAGGCTTCTTACCCATTGCAAGAGATCTGTTACCAAGTATCTATTTATCCCATCGTTCCATGCACGAAGAACACTTTTGCTAACAGTGAATTTGAGCCCGCATATTAGCTGATTTTCACACAGTGATCATCACGCTTTTTCCATCTATTCCATTGCATTGAGATATTACTCTCTGAACCTGAGATTTTCAATCCTGAGCAAGTATGTCGGATGAGTTCAGTGCAATAGAGAAAGTTGTCGAGGAAGTTCTCATCGACCTCATGAACAAAAGAGCAATGTCGATGTCTGTAGGTATACAAGAGTCATCGAAGAGAGGAGTGCAAGCCTCTCCGTCGAATTCTCATGGAGAAGGATCATCTTGACCTTCAGCAGAAAAGAGAACCAAGCACAAAGATGACCTAGCCAATGTGAAGTTGATTCCATCTATATTACCGGACTATATCCCACCTCTAGAAGGCACAGTAAGTCATGATAGTGTGCCAAGGGATTTCTAGTATACCATGATTACTACATACCTCGCAAAGGGGGTAGATGAAGTTCGTGCACACTTGGACAAGATCACAGCGTTGAAGTTCAATGACTTCAACCTCAGAGGATCTAGCGAAGTGCATAGATCTCATGTCCTATGAGGGGTAGGGATTTTGTGGCTTTGTGCATATAACTGATTGAAGAAGCTAATAAAGAAGACAAAGAGTTGGTGGACATAGCCCCAAGGGAGGGGTGAACCACGTACTTGTTGTGTTGCTTTGATTTGTGTGATGTGTTGATGTGTCTATTTCTTAGTGCTTTGACTTAGATGAATGATAGATATGCTAATGATTTGTGCTTAATATTATGGATATATGTTAGATCTGATTTATATACACATGCTTAATACTAAATCTATTAATATCTGATCTTTTCTGTCATGCTAAGTGCTACTAGATGCTAGATCTGAATGAATACTACGTTGTACTTTAATCAGGGTTTGTCTGCACTGTTGTTAAGAACTAGATATTGATGAATATAATTACTGAGTGCTCTATTAAGTGGTTAGAATCACAAATCTGTGTCCCAACTAAGGTTGCATATACTAGAGTCCTGCAACCATCCTTGCCTCTACCTCGGGTGATACTTCATCTGCTTCATAGGTGTTGTTGAAAGGGTCGGTAGTCAGGGTTTTGTTGGTATGTTGTTATAGCGTTGAACCCTAGGTTTTTCCCTGTGCCAACAAATGGTTCCGTTGCTGGGACTTGAAACCGTGATTGCTGGGAACTGAGGAAGAAGAAGCTTTGTGCAAAAATTTGACCTGAATTTGTGAAATATCTGTGCGTAGATATGTCACTCTAGTGCATTATATTCTACTTTATTTGTGAAGCTCTGTTCTAAAGAAAATAAGTCCGATCTGAAGAAAAGAGGTAAGATTTGAATGCTTTGTGCTCTAATAAATGTAAGAATAGTGAAAAAGTTTAGATCTGGAAGCTTTGTGCTCTATAGAAGTAAGTAGAATTTTTTGTTTCTAAAGTATGGATCTAGGTATGTTTAATAAGATTTGTCCTAGCCTGGAAACTAGGGCACTGCTAGAAGAAAGAAGATTTGATATGAGTAGATTTGATAAGAATAGTGAAATATATGTTATACCTATGTATAGAAAGAATGTTTGGACTAACAAATGGATGCAAGACCCTAGGAATATTTTGTTGCAGGTTAGCTACCATGATCCTAGTGTGCAATACATGAAAGGTTGGGGATCATTTAAGAGAAAGAGAGGATTAACTCTTTGTTACAATTGCAGAAATCCAGGTCATATTGCTAAGGAATGCCCTGGAAGAAGACCTAGTTGCATTTGTTGTAAATCTCTGGACCATGAAGTTTTGGATTGCCCTTGAATGATTGCTAAGGTTGAGAGAATGAATATGAACCAAGAAAACCCTAAGGCAGATCAAGAAACTAAGGCTATGGCATCATAGAAAGTATTGCTACAGATGAAAGAAACCCTGAATGATCACCAACATATCAGTTTATCAGAGGTATTTACAAAAAAAGAATGCATAGAAGTAAGAATAGGAGACTTCGACATTGACTGTATTCTGGATGAAGAAACACAGGTGAATATTATGACAGAAAGAACTTGGGAAATTCTAGGAAAACCTGCTATGATTCCTTCATTGGGAGGAATAGGACTATTTAGAGGAAAACTGATAAACCTATGTGGAAATCTTACCTAGATATCTATGAGTGCCAATGGAACTTTGACGGAGGAAGAATTTGAAGTTGTTAAATTTATTGAGGAGAGTGCTCCATTTACTATGTTGCTTGGAAAACCTTAGATTGAAAGAGATCATGCTAGAAGGAAAGAAAAGTAATTCTTAGAGCAAAAGAAGTAAGAGTTAAAAGATTTCATCACTAGGAAGATCACGCACTTGATTAAAGAACATGAGAATAGATCAAATCCATTTGAGACCAAGGAATTGGATGTCAAGGTTGCAAGAATACCAGAGAACTCTCAGAATATTGTAGTGCCTATTCCAGATACAATATTACCCCTGATTTCTAGGAAAGAATGTCCACATCACGAAGATGTTTGGCTGAAAGAAGATAAGAATTAGAATGGAAAAAGGAACTTCGAGACGAATCTCACTGGAAAGAAGGCTAGAAAACCAAGTAAGAAGAGGGCTAAGATAGAAAAGTTACAGAAGGTTCCCAAGGGGAATTTACAGAAGGAAAATGTGAATAATTGGATCTTTGCCTAAATAACAAAACAATGTCACATGGCACTTCGCCACGGTGAAGAAATATAGTCGTTGGAAGCAGTATAACCGTTCGACCAACAACCCGAATGATGATCAGAAAGCTTGCCACTAGACTGTTAGGACCGTGCCAGAACAGGTAGAACTGAGTTAATGAAGGCTTATTACCCATTGTAAGAGATCCGTTACCAAGTATCTATTTATCCCGTCGAGACACGCATCGAGAAGACTTTTGCTACCAGTGAGTTTGAGCACACAGATTAGCCGATTTTCACACAGTGATCATCGTGCTTTTGCCATCTATCCCATTGCATTGAGAGATTACTCTCTGAACCTAATATTTTCAATCCCGAGCGTGTATTTCAGATGAGTTCAGCRTAGCAGAGAAAGATGTCAAGGAATTTCTCATCGACCTCATGACTGAAAAATCAATGTCAATGTTTGCAGGTATACAAGCGTCATCGACGAGAGGAGTGCAAGCCTATCCATCGATTGCTCATGGAGATGGATCATATTGACCTTCATCAAAAAAGAGAACCAAGCATAGAGACGACCTAATGAACGTGAATTTGATTCTATCTATATTACCCGACTATATCTTGCCTCGACTAAGTGTAGTAAGTCGTGATAATGTGCCAAGGGATTTTGAGTATACCATTATTACTGCATACCTCCTGAAGGGGATACGTGCAGTTTGTGCACAACAGGACAAGATCACAACACTGAATTTTAGTGGCTTAACCCTGGGAGATCGCAAAAACTATAGCATGCTCTCCCCGTAAAAATACCTGATCGGGATGAAGGGGAAGAATTCAAAGATAATCCCCTAGCTGTGGACGATGAACCTCGTGTAGTCCACCGTGTTAAACGTGATTAATATCCCTCACTTTGGAAGGCACCAAGAAGTGAACGCTTGTGTCAAGTTGTTACTTTCACATTTCCATGGAGGCTATTTATGGCTAGACTKCCGTATTACAGTCGATCTGACATTGATCCATAGGATAACAGGTTTAAGTATGCAAGGACCTGACCTGCAGGAGTTCTACCTCAGAAAAGCCACAGATCGCAYGCCAACAYAAAATATTAAGGACACTTACGACGATGTCGACAAGGGGAGGTGAGGCTACAAGTTAGCCTCCATCCAGAATGGTGCAGTGCGCCTAAATGTCAGTTAATAGTTGGAAAGATGATATGCAAGAATCGACCCACATAGGTCACGACATTTTTTGTCGATCTTGCAGGAAAGTGTGTAGAAGGCTTACAGATGAACTGGGCAAAGTACCTAGTCAATCAGCTCGAACTAGACTTCCGCTAAGCGCAGGATCAGAGCTATGAGTTTCATTTCAGCTGGATCCTGATCCTCATCGCCTTTGTTTCCTGGGAGATGTCAGAAGGTGAGACCTTCCCGGACATCGAGCCATTCGAACCGCCTGCTGCGAAGTTCGCTACACTTTGGTATTCAAGCGATATGAAGAAATAATGGTAGTCGAACACTGTTTTTCATACGTACTATCTTTAGCTGAAGAGATCCATAGAAGCAGAGCCTCGCATGAATCTAAACACCTTACAGAGATTCTGACCCCTGATGAAGTTCAACGTAGATTAGAATTTTATTTACATTACAACGCGAGCCGATGAACATAAGGAACACTTGCAGTTGTACTACAAGAACACATAATTGGATCTTGAGGAGATCACTAAGGATTGGTCGACAGATCTCCGTATCCCCACTGACCTTGCAGAGATGTCTGATCCTGAATTGGACAACCCGGAGACCGCGCATAAAGAATAAGATACACCTGAACCCAACAAAATGAAGAAGACCGAAGAGGTTCAAGACCTAAGTAGCGCCTCAGGGAAGACTACGTCCATATCACCTGAGCAAGGAGGTGATGATGACATAGAAGAGATGAAGGACAAATAAGTTGAACAAAAGAAAGGCAAAGTAACACCGCCTAGAGAGGAGACCGGTCCCCTTAAGAAGAGGAAACCTTCTTCCTAGAAGAAATAGCGAGGCAGTGCGACCAATATGAAGACCATTCTTACTACGGATGACTTCGACTTCATTGTAGCATCCCTCAATGATGCTTCACTGGAAATCGTGGAGAAACAAGAAGCTAAGCAGGAGGAAATTTTCGATAGAATTGAGGTTGAACTCCGAGGGGTACAACAGGCTCTTCAGTCTAGTCGCACAGTCTCCATTGCGTCCCTGCCATCAGGAGAACAAGAGTTGGGAGATGAGCCAACCCAACTCCGCCGACTAGCAGATGCAACTGAAGCTCGCCTTCGACAAGCACAAGAAGAAACATAACAAGCCACCTAGGCTTTGAAGCAAGTACAAGGAGTACTTTTCGAACAATGTCGAGTTGTAGAGCAGGAGAATATTTCTCTCTAGACAAATTTTGATGAGGAGAAAGTGCAAATGCAGCAAGAAAAGGAATGGTTGCTCGTACGGAAACTCAAGGTAAAAGAAGTAGTCAAAAAAGCACTTTTCTCTGTGACAGGTTGTGAACCATAGGAAGAATATCGGGTTGAGCATCAAGTAGAGAATATCATGGAAGCCATCCAACAACTATGACAAATAATAGAAAATTTAGAACTCCGCACAGTACCCAACACTCTGCAGGATGTAAGAGATCAAAGAGAAGTGACTGCCCAGATCATAGTCAAGAGAATAAAGGTTCTTTCCATGGAAGGCAAGCAACAATAGGTCCATACTATTCAGAGCAAAGTTATGGAAGTAACTCAGAGGCTCCAACCTGTACAGGATGAGTCTTATCAACTGTTCACAGAAATTGAAGGCCGAGGAGCGGAACGGGAGCAAGTTGTCACTACATTTGAACAACGCCTTGAAGGACCTGTCAACGAAGCAGTCATACAAGAATTCACTGAGTAGGAGGCCATAGCCCAACAACAAGTCAAAGCATCTTGAGCTAAGCTCGAGACTTTTGAAGCAGAACTAGTAAGATCAGAGTGACTTAGGATGAGTCACAGGTGAGTGTTGGGGGCCCATTGGCCCTTGAACAAGTTTTGAGGATTATTGTTCATGATTGACCTATTTTGGGACTTCGACAGGCTATCGAAGACAGAGTGAAAGACGAAGCGAAGATCATGGGATCTTGGACCCTTTTAGGTCCTTTTTAGGATTTGGGATTATGTAACAGGTATGGGAATGTTGGCCCATGGGTTTACCCATGTTTAGGCCTATTTTGTAATGTATAAATAAGTAGCTAGGCGATGTAAGAGAAAAAGGGAATGGCTAAGTGCTAGAGTTGAATCTATGTGATACTGGGCTAAGTGTGGATTGTAGATTCTTTGTGCATACTTTGTGAGACTTGTAGAGCTAAGTGAAAGTGACTGTAACAGACTGTGGAAGGCTTTGTGCTAGACCTATCTCGGGGAAGGAGGATCTAGCGAAGTGCGCAGATCTCCTGTCCTATGCGGAGTAGGGTTTTTGTGGCTCTGTGCATATAACTGATTGAAGAAGCTAATAAAGAATATGAAGAGTTGGTGGACGTAGCCCCAAGGGAGGGGTGAACCACGTACATGTTGTGTTGCTTTGCTTTGTGTGATGTGTCTATTGCTTAGTTCTTTGAATTAGATGAATGATGGATATGTTAATGATTTGTGCTTAATATTATGGATAGATGTTAGATCTGACTTATATACACATACTCAGCGTTGAATCTGTTAAGATCTGATCTTTTCTGTCATTTTAAGTGATGCTAGATGCTAGATCTGAATGAATACTACACTATACTGTAACTAAGGTTTGTTTGTGCTGTTGTTAAGAACTAGATATTGATGAATATAACTGCTAAGTGCTCTGTTAAGTGGCTAGAATCACAGATCTGTGTCCCAACTAAGGTTACAGACACTTGAGTCCTACAACCACCCCTGCCTCTATCTCGGGTGAGACTTCATCTTCTTCGCAGGTGTTTCCGAAAGGGCCGATAGTTAGGTTTTTGTTGGTGCACTGTTGTAGCATTGAACCCTGGGTCTGCCCCTATCCCAACAGGTCTGAAATTCCCCAGGACACTATTTGGGAAGAGATGGAGAGCGAGCAGAAGAGTAAAGGGATATGGATGAGGAAACGATCCATCTTGGCAGCTATGTGTCCTACCCCTGTCCTTTTATTGCTCCAAGTGTATTTCCCTTTGGAGGCCTGAACATCAAACAGATCAAGCTTCAAAAATAGATCCTCTATATGTTCCCAAAACTGGTCCCTTATAGAAGTGCCTCCCTTTTCCCCCCTTGATGTAGGGTTGTGTTGAAATCTCCTGCTATAATGCAATTTTCCTGGGCTTCTAGATCTTTAAGTTTCATTAAATAATCCCATCACTCTCTTTTTTCCCAATAATTATTAGGCATATAAAAATTACAGATAGGGTAGATTTTACCTGATTGGAGATGCTTAAGTTTTACCAATGTCCAATGGGATGATTCCACTATTTGTTCTTCTCTCTAAAGATGGGAGTTCCAAATCATGCAATTCCCTCCGGAAGTGCCTCTAGCGTTCAACGTCATTCCACTACTTATTTTCCAGATTTGATTCATTTCTCCCAGCGCCTCAGCTCCCTGCAATTTTGTCTCCTGGATTAGGAGGATATGGGGCTTTTCTACTCGAATTAACTTAGCCATGGCTTCATTTTTTCCCCTCTAACCCAATCCTCTACAATTCTAGGAGACTACTTTTATTACTTACTATTTTCCTTTGATGCCCCCCCTTTGTGGGATGATATTGCCCCTTTGTTGTTTGAAATTTCATATTTTTCCCTTCTTTTTTGAGAATTTCCTCTAGTGTTGGTTGAGTGCCTAGCTCTTTGTCCTGGGTGGTCACTTTTTCCCTTCTAGCTTTATTTTTTTTCCTTCCTTCTTTCGTAGATTTGGCATTCTTTAGGATTTCAAAATCCATCTCTTCTCCTGAGTCTTATTGGATTTCTTCCTCCTGTGCTCCGAGAGGTTCCTGGGGATGGGGATCGTGATCCACTCGAGGCAATGTGAGATCCAGATCTTGATCTAGATGATTGTCTTCTGTATTTTCTTTTGAACTGATCAACTCTACTTCTAAGGTTTCCAAAGACTCATATTTGTTCTTACTACTTTCAACTTCATCGTCTATTTGTATTGGGGACTTCCCTTTACTGGGTGAGGGAGGCCTGAAGTTTATTTTTTGATCCTTTTGTTGGTTATCTGATTTGTTCGTTGTTTTTTTTTTTTTGCTGGCTACCATTGTTCCGGGGCCTTGTTTTCCTGATGCTCCTGGATAGCCTTGGGGAAGTTTTTGGCGAAGTGCCCGTATTCATGATAGGATTTGCACTTAAAAGAAAGTTGTTTATAATCCACTGTTTGGATGTATGACCATCAGTCTAAGGTGAGATGGATTTCTTCTGGGAGACCTTTATCCAGGTCTACTTCTACACATAGATGTGTGCATGATTGCATCCTATCTAGTGGCTCGAACCGATCGATGAACCTACCCAATGCATTTCCTATATTTTTTATTGTTTCATCATTCCAACAGTGGAGGGGTAAGAAGGGGAGCCTAACCCACACTGGAACTGCTGAGGGGATGTCATTCTATGGAATGAAGTATGGAGTCCATTTATTCAAATACATTCCTCAAGTACCCATGAAATATGGCCCATTCCTAAAGACCAAATCTCTATCTACTTTATTTTCAAAGAGAAATACATAAAATCGCTTACCACAAAATGCTATAGAAAGCTTCCCTTTGATTGTTTTCTTCCAGTTCTGCTCCAACCATTGTTTCATTGCTTTGAGGGACAACCAAAGTCCTATAAACTTCCCTATCAGACCATTTTCTGCTAAACAAAGGGAAAACGGTCTCTAGGAAGGGGAGTGGGAAGGAACTTTTGGAATCACATCCATCCTTTTTACAAACCAGGAACAACAATAAATTTGAGCACTCGACACCTGAAATGAGGAACTATCCAAGTCCTTTCCCAGATTGACGGCAGGTAATCCCCCAAATTGACCTAGACTACTAGCCAGAGTTAGAACCAAACCTCCAGGCGGAAAGAGACAAGGTACAACCAATTGATCGATGAAGGAAGTCCCACTAAGTGAAAGAGAAGAAGAGAGGGAAGGGAAAACTAGACTACTATACTTACCAAACGTCTCTCTTGATGTAGTAGTTTTTTCCAAAATAATTTTGATCTTCCACCATTGAGATGTTGGCATTTTGAGGTCACCTCCAACAAGGATTGGCTTCTCTCTATCCTCTTCCTTTGAAAAATTCACCACGTCAATTGAGACTGGAACCTCCCCAACTTGAAAATTAGAGACCTCTACATTTTGATCTGAACCCTATCCCACTAGTTGTGACCTCTTATCTTCATTATTACAATTCATGTTGATCAAATATGGAGGAATCACTTCTTGTCGAGCCTCCACACTACTCGCATGAACCTTCACATCCAAGATAGAGTCACCATGATTTTTTTTCCAAAATTAAAGTACACAATCTGCCATTACATACATAGTCCACCATTACATGGTCGACTTTTTGGAAACATGAACAATGAAAGGGGACATTTAAATAGTCAAAATCTTGGGTAAAATTCCTATCTCCCCACACTAAACCTAGAGACTGATATAATCCATGCCTCGAATCTAAATCCACCAATACTTGTGCCACATAATGATGTATACTATATTTATAACTTTTATTGGATGTGATAAAAGTACCCAAAGCCTCCCCAATATCCTGAAAACCCTTATCCATCCATAATTCTAATGGCAACCTACGAAACTTTATCCATGTTGGTAAATTGTACAATACCTCTTCCTTGGCATAAAAAATAAGGTGCCATATTTTTTCACACAAAAAATGTCGATCAAAATACGATCATTCACCCAAAATCATCAAGGAATCATATTTGTTGTTGAAAACAAAACCCAACCACCCATGGAATAACAAATGAAAAGCTAGAGCATACCCCAGTTGAGGCTTCCAGAACAGATCCATCCATTCATAAATAAAACTTACAGAAAAACTCCGACCACAAAACTTGCCAACCAAAGAACGAACCGTAAGATTTGGTATTTGGTTAAATTTGATATCTTTACCCACCGCCAGCACTATGCCACCCCCACTATATCTCCCCACTCGTTTTCACTTCTGTGGAAGTGTAGAACCTAAATCATTCTGACAAGCCTTGAGATCATCTATAGAAAGGTTTTTATCAATGAATTTGTACACCCCTTCTCCGCTAGACTTCAACTTTGCTCCAAAAAGCACAGGAATGAAAGAAATCGAAGGAGATGCACAAGAAAGTTCGAGACTGTCGCCTTTTTTGGGATACCCTCGATCACTAAACCTTCCCTAGGCATGTGAGTTAAATTGTGTACTATCGTCGAACAATCCGATCCCACATACACCGATCTTGAATCAAGAGTGTCCAGATCTTGACATGGAATGGGACAAGGAATAAAGGTGCTGACCGCCTTAGCATTAGATACCTCATTGAGCTCACCTCGAGCACAATCACCAAAAAAAGACGAGGTGAAAAAGATCTCATTCTCTCATACAGTATCTTCCAAATAGCCGAATAAGGGTGAGTACCCGTCCATGATAGTCGAATAAGGGTGAGTACCTGTCCATGATAGTGACCTCCCTACACTTTCAATCCACCACTTGGCTACCTACTCGGATTTTGCAGAAATCCTCCAAACATTATTATATATAAAGAAGAGAGGAATAATATTCTAGGAGGAAATATATATAAAAAGAAAGGGTAATATTTTAGGAGGAAATACATGTCTTTTACCATTATTTCTATTCAAACTATATAATATTTGTAATTATTTATTTTTACAAATATTTATAATTAAAATTTTATATATAATAAAACCAACTAATAAAAATTCGTTATAATCTTAATTTTTTTGGTTGTTATTGATACTTATCCATCTTAATGTTAATACTTGAAAATTTCCTATCTTACATTGGATTATAAACATTAAATCGATCCTTATTTAATTTTATGTATACTTTTCACCAACCATTATATAAAAACACTAAAAAATAAATAAAAAAATCTTTACATAATTTCAAGAGGTTCAATTGTGTCTACCAATCTAATTTTTTTTATTGTGTATACCCATTTGTAGTTATGTAAACAAATGAACAATAAATTGTGTGAATTATGAGTTCTCTTCTATGGTCAAAAAAATTGTATTACATGATGAAATTTTTTATAATATTTACTTTGAGATGAGAATCCAACGCATCGAATTTTACAGAATCCTATCTTTTAAAAAATGGAAAATTCAATCTTATCTTTCAAAAAATGAAAAATTCAAACAATACATTAAGCTTTCTACTAGCAAAGTTATTATAAACTAAAACTTATTAATTTTGAGTTATCCTTCATTTAATTATTTAAAGATTTTCAAACATTACTTTTTACTCTATTACAAAATATTCGAATGAGCATTAAGTAAGAGTAAGAGGGTTAAAAAATATTATTACTAATAATAAATAATAATAATAATTTAATTTTAAGTTTAGACTTTTTTGTTTTTGGATAAGGGATTCCCTTTACGTAGTGATTTGACTGCTAAAGTCTATAGATTTATACATACCCTAAAGTTTATAGATTTATACATACCCTATCCCTCTCTGGAGTTGAACTTGTGACCTCTTAGGAGGAAACACATGTTCTTAACCATTAGGTCCACTTAGGCTATATTATTATTGCATACTATGTTTAAATTTCATAATCTTTTCTTCATGAAAGTTAATGTGAATAGGTTACTTAATCAATCATGTGTGACATGTTCGTCATTGTACTATTTTTAGGGTTACTTTTAAATTAAAAATATAGAATACTCTATAATAGATTATTGGAGAAAAATATTAATGGAAGATGGAAAGCACTTTTTTGTTTTTGAAAAAAACTTTAAATTAATGTATTTTTGGTTTTGGAAAAAAATAAAACTCCTCTTTGATACTTTTGTCACTCATATTATCTTATATGGATGTGAAGTTTTGGGATGTGATATCTCTATATAATATTGGAGGAAACTCGAGCAAATCCATAAGAATTTAATAATTTCTAATATTAAAATTAAAAGCAATACACCGTATCATATCCTCCTTATAGAAGCCAGCCTTTCCCCCATCGAAAGTATGACTATGACTAGGTACCTAATGTAAAGCATAAGGTAACTAACATGAAAGATAAGAGGCTTCCTAGGATTTCTTCAAACACCAATAAAAATCATGTGTGGCTTAAGAGGGGTTGGCATAAAGATGCTAAGCCTTGGTTAAACCATTGGTGAGTAGAGAATAATATTACTATGTAGAATATTGTTACCATAAAAAATATTGTCACATCCAAATTTAAGGTGAAATTGTGGTGTGATGAAGAAACTAAGGATAAGAGAGAATTAAGGTACTATAAAGAGGCCATTAACCTCAACCTAGAATATCAAAAGTATCTTTTTGGTATATCTATCTTAAAGAATAAAATCAACATAATTTTCTAAAATAATTACTAATTGTCACGAGATACACAATGAAATAGGGCATTGGAGAATTCCTAAAATGACGTGGGATGAATGAATTTCTCAATTTTGTGATATTGAGAAGGTGGATTTGGTGATCCTTGATAGCTAAAATAAAATATTTAGGGCAAGATATATAGGAATATAATTGCGTAAAGAAAATAAGTAGAACCAGAGTATGGAAATAGAAATAGTAAGCAAAACTTTATTGATATTCAAAATTGAGATCAATGTTTACTTACCTCTTATAAGGGAAACATTCCGTTGAGTAGAGATCCAAATATGATAATACTCACTTAGAAAATAAATACACCACTTATACTACTATATATAGTTTCGAAGTAACTAAACTCTAGCCAGATAGTGGACCTTCATTAATGAGGCCTCAACCATTAACTAGCGGACCTTCTTTAATGAAGTCAACTTACATTTATTGATTTCAAACTCTACTATCCTATGGGACTTATTTAATAGATATTTCCCTAATATATCAAGCGAAAACCTATTCTCCTAAATAGGGGAGTTAGGGTGGGACCCTAAGATGCCCTACCCCTTACAAAGTATTGTTCTCCTCAAGGTTGGATATGAGGAAATTGGTGGATAATCTATGTTGCTCCACATGTAGCAACTTCCAATTGTTTATCCTTCCATTGGATTAAAAATTATTAGATAATGCGCTAATGAACAGGACAATTTCATATTTCCAAAATGGCATCACAATACAACCAAATAGAACCCTCCTTGTCTAGTTTAGGAAGGTTGGTTTGAAACATGCAGTTGGACCCAACCATTTTATTTAATAAATACACATGAAAAACTAGGTGGAGCTTAGAATGGTTTGGTAGAGCCAACTTGTAAGTCATTGTGCCTATAAGTTTGAGTATAATGTAGGTCCCATAAAATATAGGTGCTAACTTATGTTGGCTCCTCTCCTTGAACAATGTCTTCTTATAAGGTTAAAGACACATTAACACTTGATTCCCTTGTTTAAAGTGGCATTCAAATTGATGTTGAACATCTTGTTGTTTCATGTAGCTCTGGGCCACCATTAAATTATCCTTTAGGGTACAAATAATGTCGACATCAAATGTTTCCAATGCCTGTAAAGAACCATGCCTGCTAAACCCATTTAAAAAAAAAATATTTACACAATAAAATAAAAAACATGAACATGTTAAGTCATGCAATTAATAGAATTTCTTAAAACTAGAATGAAACTGTTGAAGCAACCACACAACATTCATACATAAATTTTCACCTCTAAGTTTATCCATTAGAAATAAATAAACACGTATCTATTTATGAAGAATCAAATGGATGTGTACAAGGGATGTCCTCCCAGACATAGGCTTATTTTTCCAAATCTCAACAAAAATCCACCTTGAGCTGAGGCTATGAATCCACAAGGAACTACGACTCTCTTGGTTGTCCACTCTCCAAAACTAGCAACCCAAAACCCAAGTTATACTCCAACAATAGTTCCTATCCACCAACTCTCTTTCCTTCAAACCTCACAACCCAAGGAATGATATCCCCCTTCTCTTCCATGAAAACCGTTGGGCCTTCCCACTTCCCTCTAGGTCTCCAGTGAACTCAGTTGGCTATAAATATCATAGTTGGGGACTCCATGAACTCTCAAATTCTCTAGGAGTGCTCACAACATCCTTATCAAGTCTCTTGAGCCATTTCCTCAACATGAAATGTCACTTACAGGCATACAACATTCATAACAAGCCTACAACCTCATTTTTAGCATAAAAATCATCCCAACAATGGTTGTTCTTAAGAATAACATGGTTGGTGCTATTTTTCAACACAACCCTCCTCTTTCTCTTCAAAACCAACATGAAAAATTTACCCCAAGAATGAAATCAAATTTCATTTTCTTCTCATGCAATCTTGACTCACACATTTCCCAAAAAATGGTTGTACTAAGCCCATGTTGTCATAAATAGGTGAGTTGATATTTCCCACCTACCACTCTTACACCACTTTATTATCTCTTTTGATATTTCAAAGGAATTAAACTTTAATTTGAAAATGGTTTGGATCAATATAAATGAGTGACCCCTTGAACCCCTCTTTAGCCCTCTCTCTTGTGGAATCATAGCCCCCCGTCATTACCATCCCACTTGTACTGCAACTAGTGATAATTATTTTTATTAATAATTTTAATGTACATTTTACATAACTTGGACCTTGGCCATATCAATTCATATGAGATATCCTGCTCAGCCATATCGGCTCACCAACCTAATTAATATTTGCACAATTATATTATAATTGCAAGGATTAGAACTGGGGATATTACATTCCCTGCCCCTTATTTGTTCACTATCCTTAGTGCGCAACACCATGCAAGTGTACATACATATTATAGTGTTAGGCTCCTTGGACTAATATCACACAAGCACTCTAGCCTAAAATACTTATACATAGGTAGTCCGGCCCAAAACATGTCCTCATAGGCACATTGGCCCCAAACCGTACATAATGAGTTTACACTTCAGTATCACTTGCAACAATTCCAACCTACAATATCTCATTCCCCTAAGTCTATACAACCCAAGGAAGTGTACCCACTTCTTTTTAATGCAGTCCCTCAAGTTGTACCACTTCTCTTCAGGGATCCATCATTTACCAACTAGGAAGTCTTAGAGATTGGGCTCTAGGAATCCTAGTTGCAACAACTTTAATAATTTTTCAATTCCCACAACAATTTTAACAAACAATATCTCTTTCCCCAAAACCTGCACAACTAAAGGAAGTGTACCCCCTTCTCTACACTGGAGTGCCTAAGGATGTACCACTTCCCTCCAGGGCTCCAACACAAGGTTGGACAGGAAGTCTCATAGTTGTGGATCCAGGAACTCTAGATGTGAAAATGGAATCTCCAAACCTTGAAATAGTTGTAGATATTCCTTATGCATTGCATTGTCAATTCCACTTTTCTTGTTCTGAGCTACAACAATTCCACTGGACCTTACTTGTTCCATGTATTTTTCCTTGAGCTCCATCTCCTTCTGGTACTCTTCTTTCCAAGTGATCAATTCATGTATTCTTTCTTTATTCATCCCTATAACATCCATCATGAAAACATGCATGTTATGGCCCTTATCATATGAAAATAATCTTAGTCATAAGAGCTCTCAATTTGAAAATAAAATATTTATTCAAAGGTATGTTTGTAACCATAAACAGATACTTATCTGTATGACTATCATGTGCTTCACAAAGATGCATGGGAAAGAATATAGGTCACTATTATTTCCTGACACACCCTCATGATTTTAGCCACTGGGCCATATGCATTATTAATTTACCTCTTCCTTGCTATACTCACCCTCTAGACTCATTAATCCCCTTCACTTCTAGATAGTCCCTCGGAAGATCCATCATTTTGCAAGGTGTTATCGTGCAAGGAGAGCGCCAACTTACTTCCATAATCCCATTGAAAATATGTAAGTTGTGGAAATCATAGGATCCCAATGTCCTAATAGTAGTCTTGTTCCCAGGATTTCAAGTTCAGTAGATATCACCTACATACAACTATCATGAGATATCATTATAGCAATTTTACTTATAATTTCAAATTAGTTTCACAAGGAAAAATCAAGTTTCCTAGTATGAGATTCCTTGTCATAACGTTTGTCTCTTGAAACATAATGTATCATTCTTTCTTATGCACTTACACCATTTCCATATCCAAGACCATTCTTGTTGCAATTTTCTCAACTTTCATTCAATGAAACAAATAGTCAATACTCATGCACATTATTATTTTACTGCACATTACATTTTTTGCAATATTTACAACAACTCATGACATAATATCATAATTGTATATTTCCAACAATTCAAGCCCTTCCATATACTATTCATATTAAATGGAATGAAACTAGCATTCCTTACACATGCATTATCAATACCCAAGATTTTCATAATGCAATAAAAAATTACCAATAAATTAACCATTGTATCAATGCCCATGGCCACATCTATACAATGCATCCTTTCATTCACTATGGAATACCACATATTTGTGTCATGTACTCAAACATGGTGAGTTGGAAGGTTTAGAAAATGCCTCAACACATCATTCAAACTATTCCCCATTACCCGTTCGACTATTTGGATACCTTCCTCTTCGACCCATACAAAACACTGAGAATTTAATCCTTTAGTGCTCTTTAGTGTCAGCAAAGAGGTTGCAGTATAAACATCGATTATAAAGGGGAGGACCATTTATCACTTATATGGTGCTATATCCCTTTAATATCCAACCATATCATGGTATCACACATGGTTAGCTCTATTGGAATCCATTTCTATAGTAGGATTATGTCTCCTGACTTGACCTGGTTATGACCTCATAACCAACATAACATACCACTAAAGGTTGTATAAATGCATTCAAGCATTAAACTACATTTGTATACTCAAGGTCCTCTTCCTTTACACATCAATTCAAATATTGAAATTAAACTCAAATATTGAATTCCAATTGAGGGAACTCTTACCTTAGTTCCCTTCAACATTTATGCATCACAAGCAACCAAACACATACTTGCATGGTTTTTATCAAATTAATTGATGCTGCCTTATTAGCTAGGATTTTATAGAATCTTGCAGGATCCCTTCACCAACCTCTTGATCAACATTCTTACCATCATAGTTTGTCTTCATACAGATGGATATCATATGCAACGACAACAACATCAACATTTCAACCATGCTATATCTTTTTTCATGGATACATAATCTGTTATGATCCAACACATTAAAAATAATAAAAAGTCAATGAATTGCAATCCACTTCTAGGGGGGAACCTCCTTTTAAAATATATCCAATTCAAAATGCAATATGATATGTGATAAGATAATCCTAAGAATAAGTCTCCTTATTATGTATATATGATACAATGGGTACAATTGCATTGAAAGGGTGCAATGAAGGGTTCTCGCCAACATACAAATCTAACACTAGAAATGTAATAATTCAATATCTAGGACTTAACAAGGGGTTTTATACATAACATGTCTTTATATGGGACCTTGTCTAGGGATTAACATGCTCCTCCCCTTGAAACAAGTGTTGTCCTCAACACTTGAAAAACAAAGCTGTGTCTGCATGAAAAAATCATCTTACCGTGTTACCTCTTCAACTGGTAGGTTCTTCCATTTGACGAGGTACTCATTAATTGCTCGATTTCATAGTTTCTTAATCCCTATTTCAAGGATTGTTTTTGTTTCTTGTATGATTTTCCATTCTCCATTAATTTCTGAAAAAATATTTTGCACTAGGATCTTACCACTAATTACATGGAAGACTAGATTTACACTTCTTGGTCATAGATGAATATCATGGTCATGATCTTGATCAAGTGGAATACCCTTAGGCATCTCTCCAAATACATTGGAATGCTTGTTGATAAAGTTTTGGAGATCCATTGGAGTAGAGGCTATAGACGTTTGAACATATAGTGAGCACAATCGTGCAATTACACCACCGTGTCCCTTTTTGAGTAATTTTGTCATGCTATTAGAGCTTATCACTTTAGAGGGTTCCCCTTGGATACTTCTTTTCTCAATTTCCTTTCCTTTTGAGGAAAATATAATGAAAAGATATTGAAAATTAAGGGCCACTTCTCCCAATGATTGTAACCATTGAATTCCTAATACAACATCAACACCACCCATTTTAATGCAAATCATGGGAATATCGAAATAAATACTCCCACGTATCGAGCCTAATACTATGGCACTTCCTAGAACAATTTATGGTACCTCCATATGCAATCATTACTTGAAAATCTAGTGCTAGATATACAAGGAAATTGAGATCTTTTGCTAATTTGTAATTGATGAAGTTATGGGTACTACCAGAATCCATAAACACTATTACCTTTTTCTTTATGATATATCCTTCTATCTTGAGGGTTTTTGGAGTACTGATATCAACCAATGCATGACAAGATATTGTTTGACTAGTCTTTTTTAGCTCTAGATCTTGAGATGATTCCAATTATTGATCTTCTTCCTCTTCATTGTCTATGTATAATACTCTCTTCTCACTGCATTTATGCCCCTTACTGTACATGTTTTCATAATTGAAGCATAGTCTCGTTTCTCTTATTTCATCCATTTGTCGAGGTATCAACCTTGTTGGTTGAGGTACACTTGTTTTATGAACCCCACAATGATCTCTACTTTCTGTGTGTGCTCCATTGGTAGACTTGTGCATAGCCGTATTCTTGGATTGAATATGACAAGAAGATTGCATAGCTTCCATAATATTTGCAGGATGTCTTAAGAAAAGAACATGTTTAATGCCTTGTTTTAGTCCACCCAAGTAAGCTTCCAACAAGTGATCATCACTTACGTTATCCACCCTTGTGGCCAATACCTGGAATTTTGAATTATAATCTTCAATATCACCTAAGTTCTTGATTCTTGTCAATCGACTGAAGTAGTCATGTTCCCAAACTTTCCCATATTGTACTTATAAGTCTCTTGTAAATAGACCTCAAATATAATGATAAAAATGGGGCTTCCTTTTAACTATCCATTGATACCATTGATATGGTTTTATCTCAAAGTTCAAAGTTTCCATGTGAATCCTTTTCTTATCATCCATAATATTATGCAATTCAAAATATTGTTCTATTTGGTTCACCCATGTAAAGAACTTTGTACCATCAAACTTCTTTAATTAAATCTTGGGAAAGTTGAATTTATGACTCCCATCATAATTAACTTCACTATTAGAGTTAAATCCACTCAAAAATTTCTTATTACCGACAATTTTTTGTTATAGCCTTAATTTCCACTCTACCGGTCAGAAGGGAGTTCAAAAGAAGATGTAATCCAAAATACATATTTTGCTTGATATTTGGGCCCTTTTTGGAGGCCATCGTGGGTCTCATAGGAGACAACACATGATGATCGTCGCACATCAACTATAGTGAAACAAGCGATGATATGTCAAACTTTCTATATTTGTGGAGTTATGAAGAGATATGCGAGGAATGATTTGCATATTCATGGCATGAGCCTAGGAACTCACAACATTCGAGTCTCTAGTGGTCTCTAGAATATCTAGAATCTCTCCCAAGCCTCTTCCAAGGATTTATATAACAAAGGAAAGTCTTGAGAAAAAATGGGGAGGAATCAAGAGTAGTGTTATGTTTTCCATTTGTAGAGGAACTTTTCCATTCATAACAACCATAAATCAGAGTGCCTAGCTTGATCAATAGGTTGAGGAGAAGCAAGGAGAAAGGAGAAAGGAGTCAAAGAAGAATGACATGATCACCAAAGGTATGATCTTGCTGTAATTTCTCCATGATAATTAATAGATCACTCATTTTCACCTAAATTATTTATGTTGGATTTATGAATGGTTTGGATTTGATTCTATGAATGATAAATCAAGTTAGATATAAGTTATATTAGTGATTTATAACATTGGGAGAAGTAGGATATTGGTGTTGTTTTTTTCTTGTGTGTAAGAAGTAGGTTGTAAGAGTTGGAGAAAAATTTCAGGAGCTGCAACAACCAAGATACACAGGAACAACCTTCAAAGACAAGGTATGCTAATATGTCCTTTCTTAGTGTAAAAGATATTGCTTGTCTTAGATCTAGAAAAAAATAGAGATCTAAACTTCTTTATATCTAGGATCAATAGGTATATCCTAGGGAGATCTTGTTGTTTACTCAGTGAGATCCCTGTGAGATTTTATCCCATAACAAAAATGGTGATCATACTAGGGAATAATATTCTCTAATTTGTATCTCTTTTCCAATCTATCCTCTACTTGTTTCTAATTTGTTTTGATTTTCTTCCTTAGACTTCTCCATATTTTAAATCTATAAGATTTGATAGATATAACACAGATCTGACAAGTCTAGAAAAAATACATCATTTTCTAATTTATTTATTTTTCTACATCATTACAGATTGAAGTATATTGGTCGCGTGATGATCATTTCCTATTTACTAGCATGCATCCCACAACAATATGTGTAAACTATAAAATTGCAGAGATACCCAGGCTCTTGAGATTAGATTGATTCCCCTAATCCTTTAAGTCTTTTAGTGGTTTGTTTGAGTTATTTTGTCAAACAATTTTCCTTCAAGTTGAGTTTGGAGTGTATTTGTGTGGCTTGTTTTCATTTTCTTTCTGAGAGATCTAGTGAATTTGGGAAATGAACCCAACAAATCTGAACATATCTGGAAGTGCTTGACATTACTTGCATTGGTTTGTCCTTGTGTAAATTTTATTCATTTCTATATTTATCCTCATAGGTAATTTTTGGGAGTGATCTTGGTAGACATTGGAGTGGGCTGATCTGACACCACTTCCAATTTCCTACATCCCCTTTTCTTTTTTTTCCTTTTGGTTTCCTTATGCATTTGTGTTCTTCATTAGCTTAAGAAACATTTTCATTTCATTTGGAAAAATATAAAACAATAAAAAAATCTTGTCATACTTGACTTCTTTTGAAGCATTAGTGAAAAGAGTGCATTAGTTATTCATTGTTTGGTTTCAAATTCTAGAAAAAAGTTTCATATCTGAATTGCTTGTTGGTTGCTTGGGGTGTGAGGTTTCATTTACAAAAGTTGCAAAGAAAAGGAAAAATTATGTTTCCCTCCCATATCTAGATTTCATTGAGTTGATAAAATTTTCATTGGCATATTTGCATTGCTTGGTTGGGTTAAGAGTCACAACATCACCCAAAACGTTTCATCCATCTCCCTTTGAATTAAAAAAAAACAATTTAATTTTATTTTCTAGTTTGTCYGTGACCTGCAGGACTAGCCTGTGGCTTGAGAAACCGCGAATTAGGGGATTGCATCTAGCTTGAGCCAGACCAACCCTTAACATGGATGGATTTTTTGTYCCCACAAGTTTCGAACTAGTGAGTTAACATCACGGAGTGCCTTAACAACACACTCAATCATCGACTGTCCTACACCTTGGGGACAATTAAACAAAAAAAATTGAAATGAATCATGTAATCTAAAATTTATTAGACACTTTTCTTTTATAGTGAACCAACAATATATAGGCTTAGGGCCTTGGAACAAGTTTGGAGAGTAAACTCCCCAAGGCCATGAAAATGGAACTTAGGAGTCATTAAAGAGTGATAAATCCATTCTTGCAATTGATGTGTTAGGAGCCTCATCTAACATAGGATTTAATTATGAGGTTGCATCAGGGAAAGTAGGGAGATTACCCCTCTCTTCTTAATTTGGTGTTTGTCGTACCACTTCGATTTCTACATATACATGGGTTTTGATGGTACCATTGTTGGACAATTGGTTTGGACAACTAGTTATCATTGATGTCAACCCTTGGAGAGTGATATTGGAGATTGATGTCAACCATTAGAGATTGATTTCAACCCTTGGAGAAGTCCATAAGCCCCAGAGTTATGGACGGGATCGTTGGACAGTTGGTTTTCATCTGTATGATTGAGACTGATGATGAGTTAGTTGGGTACATTTTATGCAATCTACATGTAGCTCAAAAGGTATGGTTATGGGACCCAAAGTTGATTGAGGAATAATAACATAAAGGATAGTGAAATTTTAGGTAAGAATGCCATATATCGATATTACACTTCGTGCCATTTTCGGTGATATGTGAAATGTCAGGTGGTTCCTCATGGTTAGGGATATATGGCCTTGTGAATTTGGAAGCCCCATAGAATTGGAAGGAAGCCCTAGTTGGTTACAAGTCAATGAGTAAAAATAGAAAAGTGGTTGTAACAAGAAAGTCAAGGAGCCCTAATATTAAGGAAAGAGGCTACCTAGAAAAAGTATAAGTAACCCTCAAGGAGTCATTCACAAGTACACATTCAGACACTTATTCATTGATAATCTATCTTGTGATCTAGTGAATTGTTATGGTATATTGATTTTGTTATGGTATATTTTGGTATCTTGGTGAATGTGACGCCAATTCTGAGGAAGTGAAGAAGGTGTGGGAAAAGTGCGAAAGTCTCGAAGTTGCAGAAGGAAATGGTTTTTCAAAAACCCTAATTACTGAGATCCTCATGGGTTGCACTATACTTATCTAGTGAGGCATCCTCGCAGGTCAGCTAGTGTCTATCTAGAGAGGCACTTGAACGTTTGGGAAAATGTTAGTACCAGGTTGTTGATTGACTATGGAAGAAGCTACAGGTCAGATTACAGAGTAACATGTCAACTACAGGATCAGAGGTAAGGGTTAAGGCTTATGGTTTTGGTGTTATGGTACATGCATGGTGATGTTAGTATATGTTATGGTACATGCATGGTTATGATAGCATGCGATTTGGTGCATCTTGGTAATGTGATGGTACATCGATTAGAGGGATTACTGGATGGTTTGGTTTTTGGTTTAGTTACATGTTATGATACATACTTGAGGCTTGATATATTGTATCTTGGTGACATTGATGAACATGCTTGAGGCATGTGTTTGAGGGCCTTCTTATATGGCATGAGGCTCATCATTGGATGTATGGTGCATGTTGATTGAGGTCTACTTGTTGAGATACATTGTTGGTACATATATTGGATACATTGGCACATGGTTTATGGTAGTTGGTTGAGGCATATCATGAGTGCTATGACACTTGTTTGAGGTACATGGTTGGCATGTTGTATGGTTGATGATTTTATTGGTATTGGTACATTGAAAGAGGCAATTGTTGGTGATCTTGATATATGATTGGTACACATTTGGCACATATTCTTGGCATATGGTTGAGGTGAATGATTGGCACATGGTATGGTACAAGTCATGATAGAGGTTTGGTGCATGGTTGATGCACTTGTTATGGTACATAGTTGATGGTACAAGTTGAGGTAGAGGTTGATGCATGGTTGATGCATGGTACAAATTGAGCTAGAGGTTGATGCATGGTTGATGCATGGTACAAGTTGGTACTTGGTTGAGACACATAGCTTGTGATGGTATGTGGTTATCTTGGTACATGCTTGGTAGAGGCATGTGTTGGTGATGTTGAGCATATGGGTTGACATATGCTCTTGGTGATCTTGGAATGAGTTGCATGCACATGAGAGTGGATTTGGTTTCATGGATGAGACAATGATTGGTTGGACAGGTTGTTGTGACAGTGATTGATAGGTTGTACAATGACAGGTTGGATACATTTACATGTTATAGGTTGATGTGAAAGTGACAGTGATAGAGTTGTGACAATGACAGAGTTTGTGGCAGTGATAGTGGTAGATTCCATGATAGTTAGTCTACATTTATATTTCAGGGTGGAAGGATGAGGAAAGGAAAGGGGGTTTTAGTCTCCTTCCATTTGGAGTCAAAGAACCAGGGAGTTGGAGATTCCTTAAGGTTGGAGCCTAAGAACTTGGTGGTTGTAGCCACCTTCCGGTTGGATCTGGAGAACCCAAGGGGTTGTGGCCTCCTTCTGGTTGGAGCTAGAGAATTCAGGGAGTTGTAGCTTCCTTCATGTTGGAGCCTGAGAAATAGGTGGTTATAGCCACCTTCCGGTTGGAGCCAAAGAACCTAGGGGGTTGTAGCCTCCTTTTGGTTGGATCCATATACTTCAGGGAGTTGTAGCTTCCTTTAGGTTAGATCCTAAGAATAGGGGGTTGGAGCCTCCTTCCAGTTGTAAATGGATAATTTGTAAGTTGGTGCTTCCTATGAATAAATTCTTGATATTGAGACATCATTCTGTGGTTTTTTCCCATTTAGGTTTCCACATAAATACAAGTGTATTGTGTTCTTGATGTGATGTTTCTTATGTTTACATGCTTATGATATNTATATATATATATTGGATGCATTCATAGATGATACCTTGATGATATACTAGTGAGCATTGTTGTTAAAGTGAAAGAATATATATTGTGGTTAAAAGTGGTATAAAGTGCTCATACTAATTCACCCCCCCTCTCAGTATTCCAATAATATGCATCAGAGCAGGTTCCTTTAGGAAATGGTTTAACCACTAGAACGAAGATCATGGAGAGCAACAATTTGTATAAGAATGGGATACCACAGTTTGATGGAGAAAACTATTAATTCTAGAGCAGAAGGATGAAAACATATGTTCAAGCACATGGATTTGATGTTTGGAAATCTGTAGTAGATGGATACAAAGAACCTGCCACTCCTACAATAGATAATGATGGAAAGAAACTCAATCAAAACAATTTGAGGGCTAAAAATGCTATCCTAAATAGTTTGGTTGATTCAATATATGTAAATTTTATGCATTATAATTATGCAAAGGAGAGATGGGACAAAATTCAAAATGTTTATGAAGGGGATGCYAAAGTCAAAGTATCCAAGATTCAAACTTACAGAGGTCAATTTGAACAACTGAAGATGAATAAGAGGAAGAAATTGCATCCTAATTTCTACGAGTTGATGAAATAATGAATGTGATTAAAGGTTTGGAAGAAGAAATGAAGGA
This sequence comes from Picea mariana, assembly GCA_032191745.1. Lineage (NCBI taxonomy): Eukaryota > Viridiplantae > Streptophyta > Pinopsida > Pinales > Pinaceae > Picea > Picea mariana. Next base: position 97,595 of record JASDQU010105919.1, on the reverse strand, counting down.
ACCARTCATTGTTCAAAAGTTACTAAGGTATCTACCAATGCGATTTGATTCAAATATTTCGGCTCTAGAGGAAAGAGCAGACCTGGTTATGATAAGAATAGATGAGMTACATCAAATAGTTACAACTTATGAAATCAGTGTTGGAGAAATTTATGTTTTTGACACACTAGTTCAGTGGGAGTTAACTGACTAGTTCTATTTTTACCATCATTATTATGCATGCATGCATTCCTAAGGAAAGATAACTGCTTAATTGCTTTTCTTAATTATGGAATGTTTTTCCCTATATATGAGTGTATTCCACTCATTCATTGTATCATATTGATCATGATCTATGTATCAATCATCAGCTCATTAGAGTAATGTGAATATATTTTCTCATTCTTCCATATTGAATCTCTCTTCCTTTCTCGATAAGCATTGTTTATACTTGCTTTAGCTAGATCTATTTGTGTAGGTTTCCATGAAACACTGACATGGTATCGGAGATATGTATCTTGGAGCAAGCCAGACAAGCCAAAGAATAAGGAAAATCGGGGTTTCGATGAGCTAAATCTGTGGTCGTACCTTTCAACAATTATTCCTTCGAAAATATTACGTTTTGGAGGAAACTATCTATTGCGAAAGTAAATCGACTCATTTTGGAAGTGGGTTTTCAACTGTTTGGCGAGATTCTTCATTTTTTGCTTAGAAAGTAAGCCGCAAGATAGTCTCCTGAAACGGATAAGAATCCATGGTCGTACCTTTCTACATTCATTTCTCCCAAAATATTACATTTTGGAGGAAATGCCCCTTGTATAAAGTAAATCGTCCCATTTTGGAAGTGGGTTTTCAACCTTTTGGCGAGATTCCTCACCGTTTTCTCAGAAAGTAAGTCGCAAGATCATTTGTTGAAACTGATACAAATTTTCACTTAAAATGCCATTTCTGTCGTGATTTCTTAATTTTTCACTTGCAGATTGAGAGTAAATTTTTATGGGTTCTTAGAAATAGTGGCAGACATGGATATGACAACTATTATAAAGTCAAACTTGGTGGTAATCCTCACACCATACAATTATTTTGATTGGAAGCCCAAGGAAACATTCAAACTCAAAAGAAAATGACTATATAATTTGACGATGGTGACATAAACATAGCCTACATTAGTGATTGAGAAGATGAGATGGGTGAACCGTAAGGATGAGGCCAAAAGACTACTTCTGAGTTAATCTCCACTGATCTGTGGTTTCATGTTGCTACATGCAAGACTCCAAACGAGATCTGGACCACCTTCGAAGGACTTTTTGGAAAGCAGGATGAGATGCAAGGTCATATGCTTGAGGTAGAGTTGAATACCTTAGACCTTAAAAGTTTTGATAATATACAATATTTTTTTACTAAATTGAAATCTTTGTTGTTGAGCTTGGGTGAAATTTGTGGTATTGATAAGTCTACACAAGAAAAACAACTTATTCTAACAATCTTGACCAAGCTAGGACCAAAATACGCTGTATATGTCTCCAATTTCCATTCTGGCAGATGTTGTTTTGGAGCAAATTGGAAAATTCCTACGTTGGCTCAGTTCATTGACTCTCTTACACAAGAGCAGACAAAACTCATACAAATTGGCCTCATGAAAGATCCCAAAGAACATGCACTTACCATGCATCATGGAAAAGGGTCTTCCAAATAGAACGGGAAGGAGGGATATTCCAAACCCTTCAACGATTCTTCAGGTTCCAGAGACTCTTCAGATTCCAAGAAGAAGAAGAAGAAGAAGAAGGGAAAGAAGTGAACTCACTACAATAAACTGAATCATGAAGAATCCACATGCATGAAGAAACAAATCGATCTTATGGCACAGGCACTTCAACATAACAACCTTGGAAACTTCATTCCAGAGGGAGTCAAGAAGCAGAAGGAAGAAGATACTGCTCCTAAGAAAGGTAATTATCATGTTCCGGTTGCAATTAATTCCTCATTTGATTCATGGATTATAGATTCTGGTGCATCCCATCATATGACAACGAAAGGAAAAGTTTTCTCTTCTTTGAGTCCATGCTCAAGACCCCCTATTCTCATGGGGGATGATACTCCAGTAGCAGTAGAAGGAGAAGAGAGAGTAGAACTCCACAATGGAATTTTTGAGAATGTTCTACATGTTCCAAATCTTTCTATGAATCTTCTCTCAGTTTATCAGATCGCTCATAAAGGTAAAAAGGTTGAATTTACATCAAATACAATTTCAGTAATTGACATGCATGACAATTCCATCATTGCAATTGGTGAGGTGGATCACAAGTCTGGGTTGTATAAATTCACTAAGTTTTCTGACAATGACTCCTCTATTCTACTTACACATAAGGAGACTACTTTGCATGCACCTCCAGTGCAACATGCATATACTCTTGTTCTTCCATCATTTTCATACATTAGAGATGATTCCATCCACTCAGATTATGTACATGGAAATAAGTAGGTAGTACAGCCAGATAAGAAGCCAACATTGAAGCTTCAATAGAATCCCATGAAGGCACAAACCACACTTCAGGAAACATGCAACCTTACAGAGAATCCATTGGACTCGAGCATTACTTGATCTCAACATGAGGAGCCTTCTCATGTACTTTCATCTTCAAAACATGTGATGCCCATGCATTGCTATATGGTTCAATATACTGATCCAAAAAACTACAATAGGGTTGTGGGAAATCCATTATGGAAAGTAGCCATGCAAAAGGAGTATGACTCACTCCTACAGAACCAGACTTGGCATCTGGTTCCACTTCCACCAGAAAGGAATATTTTTTAGGTGTAGATGGGTCCACAAGATTAAGAGGTACAAGGCTAGACAGGTTGCCAAAGGATGTCATCAGATCCATAAATATTTCTATATCTTCATGAAGACTTTCAATGAGAAGAAGTTTTAGACTTTGCGGGATCATGTTGGGTGAAGAACACAGTTGCCTAGCAGCTTGTTGGAAGCCAATTCACATTTTCTTCACTGTCTTATAAGCTGCCTACACCTATGTTTTGCAAACATCAATTTTTCGTTGCAATTTTCAAATAAACAACATTTACATTTTGTGCAACATTTGCACATTTGCCTTCGTTTTTTTTTCACGACTGTAAGCATGAAAACTTTGTCTTTCGAAGTCGTATTTCGATCATTATCTGAACTATCATTATCTCTTTAGTTGATATGCCTATTGCGCTTACCTTTTAATTATCATTATATAGCTGGAAAGACTCTTTGATCGGTACTCATGCTTCGATAGATTGTGTAATTTGGTTTTATTGAGTTTGTAAGGCATTAGCATTTGGATTGTATTTTATTTGACCTACTTGACCTTTGGTTTCATGAAAATACTTGGGTGTTATGGTTAAATCTTTCATTTATATCTTTCAATATGATACCTATGTTTATGTTTTCATAACTATTGGCATGTTGATTGTATGAAGATCCATTGGCACCTTGGATAAATTATTGATATGAGCTATTACAATACATTGGCGCATGGTTAAACATATGGTTTTGGTTTTAATCATATGATTGATGGTTTCAAACTTTGGTATAATGTTGATTGAACACGTTTGTTTATACACTTACCMTTGTCTCATTGGTTGGGCAAATGACATGAGTGTTAAACTATGCTATAGTGGGTATAACAACTATGAACGTCGGCRATGGTACTATTGATCATAATTGTTATGCATGGCAATGAATAACTCCACCACCTTCACATGATGGCATTTATGCCTATGCCTTATTCCCGTTCACTTCTGTTAGCTCGGGTAGCTTTGCTCCTYTGTGTGTTATGATCCAAACCCTCGGCTTACCATGTGCTCGGTTCCATGGCACCAGTCGTGCGAATCGAGCCAAACGACAACCAAGCCCTGTTAATGTTTGACAATGCTCGCAAAGACTTGGAGTATAATGGATGGATTACCTTCGTAAAATGATTTGAGGGTTTTAATTTCGCTGTAGCACGACAGTTTACCATGACCTTCGATGGCTGTAGAGCCAAGGTGGGTGACATACAGTTAGAGATTGATGAGCAATTCATCAGTTCTGCTATAGGGTTACCTGCTACAGGACAGCGCTGGTTCAAAAATTTTAAGGTCAAGGAAGTGCCATGGACACTGTTGTTCCTCTTGCGCAAAGTCACCTCTTGTGACAGAGGTATGCCCATCTCTGCACTTAAACCACGATGGCACGATACTTTCATGGTAATCAAACATTTCGTGACCTGTGAAGGTCGATACAGACTTGTGTTTCTCTACCACCTGCGTTTGATTATGAATTTTATTGGATACTCATTGAATATGCCATTTTACTTTCATCGTAGCCTATATAAAATGGCGAAAAGGTTCAAAACGCAGCATGCTGACAACAGCCTATTCCACCATGGAATGATTAAGCTTATCGTTGTTTATCACTTGAGTTTCCACGGGGATAGTTGGAGAACTTTCGCTGCTCGGAATGGTTTCGATGACTTGGACCCTATACAGGTTGATAAGCCTATGGTGAGTGAAATCAAGGCTGTATCCCCTGTACCTTTCCATGTCTTATTGCCTGCTCCTAAACCTTCAGCCTACCCTCCTATCGACTTACCCGACGCTATAACTAAGAATGCCGAGGCTATTAAAAAGCATGTGAGCAAAAAGCCCAAGGAAAACCCTACTGCTAATGCTAGGGGTAAAAAGAATGCTCGTTTGATTTCACGGATGGCCAGGAACAAGCCTAAACCCTCTGTTGAGTCAAAACCTATAGTTCTGAGTGAGGATTCTGATTCTGACATTGAACGTTTTTTAGCTAGCGAGTACCCTTACTCGCAAGGTTTATGTCTCGAGCCACCTTATGATTTCGTGTCGAACCTTCCCCCCTGCCTAAGGAACGACCCTAGTTACCCTAGTATTAAATTGCCTCGTGAAACCCTCGACCATTTGACCAAACCCTCTCTTGCTCTTTCAAAACCCACACAGTCTCCCTATGACCAATGTGATTCATGGTTGGAACAATACTACATTGATGTTCCCATACTCCAATCGAAAATTCAATCATTGGAAGATCAGATTGTAGTGTTAACCAGTCAAAGATACAATCTCCTAGCAGCTGATAAGAAGCAAAAGACGATAGGCTCCATCCTTTTCAAAACCGTTGAATCAGCCACAGTCGTTGTCAACTCCAAATTGGCATAAACAATCTGTCTCGTCGCTATACAGGTATGAAAATTTGATATCATTTTTTGTGAATAATCAAGGTTAAAAAAATGATTTGAATTCTGTTTTTAAATAGCTCAGTCTCTCATCCAAATGCCTCTGTCATTTGGTGATCATTCTGTACATAGTTTCGTTTTGCTAAAAATAAAAGGAATTTCGATTTGATATGCGATTTGCTCATAGATTTTATTGGATTTGAATGGTTTTCGTTTGGATTTCATTTGCTAAGTTTGTCTGATTGAAGTGACTAAATTAATGGTGTGTTTTCAAATCAATTATTTTTGTATCCACTCCGAATAGGAAGTTTTCCACACCCAAATTAGAATACGATCATGTTGCATTTGATCTTGTTATGATTCGTATGCTGTGATTGGTAAATGATTTCGAGAGTGTAGTTTTTACGATATGCTGTAACATGAGTACCACTCTGTTCAATTTAATTTGGAAAAGAACTACTCTGTTTTTATAAAAACAATGATCTTATTAAACCTGTGCAAATACGCCTGAATCATGGAACGATTATGATTTGCAATGACTATGCTAAACCCAGCCGATTGATTCGCTTGATTGGATTGTTGTTCGATGATTTTTAGGAATTGGATTCCGATTATGATTATTGCTATGTCTGGTTCTAGATTTGTAAAACGAACTAGTCAAACCCAGTTATAATTGGAACAATTTCGATCAAAGACAATCGATCTTGTTTGCCCAATTTGCAATAACAAATTACAAATTCTATTGCTAATCGAGCGATCCTGTTACAATTTTTATTTGAATTGATTTTCGTGCTAGTTTGAATTGATCTATTCATGGCATGAATCGCTTGCCATGTCGACACAGTTATAACAAATTTGAAAATGATCTTGTCTAATTCATACTTCCTGTTGACAAGGTAGCGTGACAGTTACTTGCGATTTGTTTTGATTATGTTGAATTTGATTTGTTATGAAACGATTGCATTGATGTTCCACATATATCTTCTCACCCAAATTTGTGGTAACAAACAAAACAGAGTATGCCTATCTCTGTAGTCATTTGAGTGATTATGATTCTGTTTGATTTCGAATGGTATAACAAGTTCAAATTAAATGATTCGTTTTCAAATAACAATTGGATTTTAATTAAATTGAAATCTTTTAAAAGATTTGTTAATTGATTTTAATGCTGATTCTGTACCTTATTTAGACCAGCTACAAAATCAGATGATTCTGTAGCTAGTCTATAGAATTAGATTTTTTATCATTTTATTAATAAAAGATTCTTCTAACTTGTTCATTTTTGGTCGTTTTCAAGTGAATTCGAATTGCATGGGATTTGATGGACAGTCTAGAGGATATTTGTGTTAATTTTAATTCAAAATCCCACCCAGTTTCAGTCTCGCTGATTTTTCAGTCAAATTTATATGCCAAACTCAGTTTCAGCACTGTTTCAGCATATGCTACAGCCGTGTTTCAGCATCTGCTCACAGTGGTGTTTCAGCATCAGCATATGCTACAGCTTGGTGTTTTAGCATCTGCTCAC